>RJWM01007445.1:0-42499 GCA_004363535.1 Dasyprocta punctata | reverse complement strand
CTCTTTTTCTTTTTTGTGATACTAAGGATTAAACCCAGGGCCTTCACACTGAGCTACACTCCTAGTCTCTTTTTATATTTCATTTTGAAGACAGGGTCTTGCAAAGTCACTAAGCTGTCTAGGCTGGGCTGAAACCTTTGATTCTCCTTCCTGCCTCAGCCTCCCCAGAGTGCTGGGATTACAGGCATGTACCACTGTGCCTAGCTGGCTACCTAGATAGTCTAATTTTAATCCTTACAGCAATTCTATGAGCTAAAAGTTATTACTCACCTCATGCTATGGTTTAGATCTAGAATATCCCCCAAATTCTCATGTGCTCAGTGGCAGATCTTTTGGAAGCTGATTGGATCACAAGGGTCCTAGACTCATGGGTGGATTCACCCACTAACGAGTTCAGTTGCTAGGAGATGGGGTCTGGTCAGAAGAGAGAGGTCAGCAGAGGCGTGGCCCAGAAGGCTGTATCTCCTTCCCTTCATTCTCTGGTTCCTCTGCCAGACCCTTCCACTGTGTGGTTTCTGCCATGGAGCCAGCTGCCTACGGACTGAGTCCAAATGAACTTCTGGGTATTGTGTCTCCACGATGAGGAAAGTGAGTAGGGCACCCCACTTTACAGCAAACAGATCTAGTCCTTGGAGAGCTTGGATGGCTGGTGTAAGGTAATGCAGCTTCGACATGGAATCAGGATATTCCCTCAGGCCGCTGAGCTTCAGAGCAACAGCTTAAATCTTCAGAACGTTCTCTTCTGAATCTTAAAATTAGTACTTCTTCGCTTGCCAATCATGTTTTTTAGAATTCTCACTCTCTGGAAGCAGCACTTATATTTCTTCGGGTCACTAGATGTTTTTTCTCCCTTTCCTTTCCATTGAGTCACAGATAAATTCCTCTCTGACAGCTCCTATTATTTCTATGATCACCATGTGTGGCTGACAGACTGAGACTGAGAAAGATACAGGCATAGCACATACTTAATTGTTATGGGGGCATCGTGCTAGTTATGAGGAGGAGGTGTTCAGTTCAAATGGTTAGCCACTTCTTTCCAGGAAGTATGTCTGATGTTTTAAATATTTCCCAGGGACCAGAGAAAAGGTCGATAAATGAGGTATTTTTAGAAAAGAGTGATCTACTGGAAACCTAGGGACTCTTAGCCCATTTTGTCAGCACTAAAAGAATTCAAACAATACAAATGTATATCCACACCCACATTTCCCCCTTTTTCCATGATTCAAAATGAAAGAAATATCATGGGACTTGGAGATTGTCTTTCTGATGCACTTCCCTGAACACATCTTGTACAATGGAAACTATCACTGCCAGATACAGAAGTATAATTACAGTTCTACTAAGACATAGTCTATTTGCTAGTAGCAAAATGGCTAGTTCAATAAAACCTCATGATAAGGCTGGACAAAGTACAGATTCAGTGAGGGAAGGAGGATGGATATGGTGGTGGGTGTTTTTTTCAGTGGTTTTTTAAACTGGGCCAATATGACGAGACAAGGAACTGGGGGATCCTTAGAATTACTGTCACCATTTTGGATATTCCAGTCACACACAGGACCCCAAAAGATCCCCATCAACACAGAAGATGGAGTCAGAGTGTGGCTCAGTGGTGGAGGGCTTCCCTAACACATACAAGGTGCTTTGATACTTAGCAACAAAACCAAAACATAACAAACAAAACCCATAAGCTGGAATGGACAATGACCGTGGGCCAGCCAGAAACTGGACAGATTTGGATCGTATGACCAGACCACTGAAATTCCCTGCTGGAAAGCTGCAAAGGTATGCCCCAGTCACTATGTTAATTTCATGGTAATGGACTGTCATTCAAGTATTTAGATCCCAATCAATGTCACTTGGGGGTGGGGATAACATTTGGTATTATATAATCATATATTTACAGTTTGAACCAAACATATCTCTTTAAAGGCTCATGTATTCAGAGATCGGGTATTTAGAAGGTGTAAGATCTGGGGGTGCTACCCTCATTAATGGACTGATGCACTGATGTTCATAGCTGAATGTGCTGTTAGGAGGTGGAGTCCAGTGGGAGAAGGCAGATCCCTGGGGGTGAGCCTGTGAAGGGTCTTTCCTGTCCCCAGCCTCTTCCTCTGTCTCCTGGCTCTTCCCCTTGCTCTCTGCTTTCTGGTTGCTATGAGATGAGCAGCTTTCTTCTCCCATGCCTTGCTGCAATGATGTTTCTGCCTTGGTGTCAGCTAACCATTGACTGAAACTTCTGAAATCATGAGCCAAAAGAAACATTTTATCCTTCGAATTGTGCATGTCAAATGCTTGATTCCAGGGATAAAAAGCTGACTAATACATATACTATATAGTATGTGTTTTTATTTTATTTTATTTTTATTTATTTATTTTTCATAGCATCGGGGATCGAACTCACAGCCTCACGTCTGCCAAACAGGCACTTAAGCCACTGAACCAAACTCCCAGTCCTAGTTTTTTGAGGCAGGATCGCACTATGTAGCTCAGGCTGGCCTTGCACTCGTGTTGTAGCCCAAGCTGGCCTCGAACTCACAATGCTCCTCCTACCTCAGCCTCCCGAGTGCTGGAATTAAAGGTGTGCGCTACCACGCCCGGCTTAGTTTGTGTTTTTAAAGGATGAAATTCAGTAGTTTTTAGTATATTCACAGAGTTGTGCTCTCATCACTGTAGTCAACTTTAGAACACTTTCTTTTTTTAAATTAATTACATGTATTGGTGCATTTTAGATACACACACTGAACACATGCATCATAGGAAATTTGTACCTGTACATGATATATCTTGATTCCTTTTTTCCCCTTCCTCTATCTTTCCTTCAATCCCTCTTCCCCTCCTTATTTGCAAAAGCTTTGTTTCCATCTTCATTACCCCTCAAAGAAATCATATATCCACTTAGCTATCACATCACTACTCATCCTCTCCCCAGCTGTCAGCCCTAGGTAAGCACTAATCTTTCTTTCTCTATAGATTTGCTACTGATATGCTTTCTCTATAGATTTAGGAAACATTTCACATGAGTTGAATTGTAACAATATGTGGTCTTTTATGATTGGCATCCTTCATGTAGCATAGTGCTTTCAAGATGTGCCATGCTGTAGCTTGTGTAAGTACTTTATGGTTATGGCTGTCATGTTGTCTTATTTAGTCATCACAATAGTCCCCTGGGATAGTTAGTACTATTAGAATTTTAAAGATAGAGAAAGTGAAGTTTAGAGAGAAAAAAAATGGCGTGTCACACAAGGTCACGCAGCTTTCAAGTGGCAGTCAGGTCTCGAACCCAGATCCTGCAGGTTTAATGAAACTGGTAGTTTTTTTTTTTTTTTTTTTTTTTTTTGCGGTACTGGGGATTGAACTCACAACCTTGCACTTGCCAGGGCAGGCGCTTAAGCCGTGGAGCCAAACTCCCCAGCCCTGAAACTGGTAGTTTTGAAAATCATGCCATTCTGACAAGCTCAGTGTCCTGTACATTTAAAATTGTCAACAGGTTGGATAAAGTACATATCAAATTACCAGGATGCTATTGCATTATTCTCCCTTTCAATCAACCAAAATGACAGTTATAAAAGTGTGTCACACTGGCCCCTGCTGCTCCGGCTCTTTGTAATCCTCCAGCATCCCTGAGTCCTTGGCATTCTCAGCAGAGCCAAGGCTGCCAGCCAGGAAGAGGAGCCAGGGCAGGAGGAGGCACTTAATCATTCCACACAGATGTCTGCTTCAGCCAGTTATTGAACTTGAAGCAGCACCACCCTCAACTAATGCAAACAGACAGAGCTTTGGCCATCACTGTGGCGGGGATGGCTTTGTCCTTTAGGATTACAAAATGGTATTACTCACATCGTTTTCGAAACTGAATTTATCCTAATTTTTGAATTATAAAACACCATCTGCTCAGTATAGTTGGTTGGAAAATTTAGAAAATTAAAAAGAAAATGATTGTCCCAAATCTCAGTTTTAGAGATAATCACTGATAGTATTTTGTGCATTTACTCTTACTGATTTTATTTCCCATGCATTAAAAACATTACTGACTTTTCTGATGATGACAGCAATACATATACCCTGAAGGAACACTGGGGAATATAAACAAAACATTTATTATCATAACATTCATAGGTCACCACTGTCAACATTTTTGTGTATGTCTGTTTGGTGACTTTTCCCCCCTGGAGATGTGTGTATGTACATATTGTAAACACATAAAACTGAAATCACAGTATTTTTATTTAATTTCTACCATTATCATTTTGTAAACTAATTAATAGTGCAAGGTCCCATTGTACGCCTGATCTTAGCCAAAAAACCAAGGATAAGAGCTCATAGTTTACATTACAATTTGTATCCTACTTTTCCCCTTATGTTTTGATTAAATTGTGTTATGGTTTTCCTATGACCTGTCAAACTCTTTGTAAACATCATTTAAATGATTTTACAACATTGTATTACACACATCCCATAATTTATTTAGCTACTTCTCTTTTATGGGATATTGGACTTCTAGTTTTTCCACATTTTACATATACTGTAAAAAAACTTATGTGAAAATATTTTTCTGTATTTCAAATATTTTGAAAAGAAGACTCCAAGGAGTTGAATTTTTGATCCAATAGATCTGGCTATTCTTCTTTGTCTTTTTAAACAATTGTGAAATGTTTTTGCTGGGCCTGGTGGCACATGCCTGTAATCCAAACTACTTGGGAGGCTGAGGCAGGAGGATTGCAAATTCAAAACTAGCCTTGGCTATTTATCAAGATTATGAGTCAAAATAAACCTAAAAAAGGACTGAAGATGTAGCTCAATATGGGCCCTAGTTTATTCCTCAGTAGTGGCTGGGGGTGGGGGAGAGAATAGTAAGGAAAATAACATGACAAAGATCCCGAACCCATCAGCCACTTTTATGTTAAAGAATGCATATCCTTTTATCTATATATTATGTCTGTAAGGTTAATCAGTTTTAATTACTGGGTTGTAGTCCTCTTAAGATTTCAATAGATACTTCTCCAAAGAAAATACCTATACAGATCGCTAATAAGTATATCAAATAAAGCTCAATAGCATTAGTCATTAAGGAAATACAAGTCAAAACCACAATAAAATATCATTTCATAATGGCTATAAATGCAAAAATGGAAAATATGTGTTAGCTAGCATATAAAGAAACTGAACTTCTCATATGTTGCTGATAGAAATATAAAATGCCTATCTATCAACAGAAACAAGTTTGACAGTTTCTCAAAAATTTAAGCGGAGAATTACTGGATGATCTAGCCATTTTACTTATAGGTATTTACCCCAAAGGCTTAAAGAGTCACTCAAATATTTATCCTTGTATAAAAATGTTCATTGTAGCACTATGCATAATAACCAAATGGTGGAAACAAATCAAATGCCCATCAATGGCTGAATGTGGCATAGTCTTACAGGGGAATGTTAGTGAGCCACCACAAGGAATGAATGCATGCTATAATGTGGATGAACCTTGAGGAGCAGCTATGTAAAAGCAGCCAGACACAAAAGCCTAACTACATGCTGTGATTCCAGTCATGTACATGTCTAGAATCGGTAATTCATGGGGAAAGAGAGTATTGCTGGGGGCCGGTGGGAGATCTCCTTAATGGATGTTAGAAAGGTTTTGGAATTAGACAGAGGTGCTGGTTACACAACTTTGTTAACATACAATGTCACAGAATTACTCACTTCAAAATGCTTCATTTTATGTTAGGCAAATTTCAGTAAAAATCAATGTACTTAAACATCTCAATAGTTTCTTTTAAGGTTTGTACTTTGTTGGTTTGTTTTGCAGTGCTGGGGATGGAACCAAGGGCCTTGTGCATGCTGGGAAGTGCTCCACCACTGAGTTACATCCCCAGCCCCCGACACTTGTGCTTTTTTGTATCTTAATTAACAACTTTCCATTGCAAAGTAATTAAAGCATTTGGCAGTTTCTCTTATTATCTTACAAAAATTTCCAAATGTGCTTTTCTCATTTAGGTCTTTAATTCAGTTAGAATTTATTTGTGCATGTGTCATAGGAAATATAAGGGTGAAATCTCATTTTAGTACTCCGTTTGGTTATCTTTTCTGAACTGATTTATAATAGCTCACCTGTCATCAGCTTTCCAAATATGTGTGGGTCTATTTTGAGGATCTCAATTTTCTTATGTTTTAAGGATTTATAATAGGTTTTGATACCTGGAAGTTAAATTCTCCCTAACTGGTTCACCACCACCCTCAATTGTCATGCTATTCTTGGACCTTTGTTCTTTCGTGTAATTTTAGGGTCAATTTATCAAAGTTTATTTTAAACTCTTATTCCCTATTCATATTTCAACTGGAACCTCACCGAACAGTATTTTCATCTTTATAATACTGATTCATTTTACCCTTGAACATGGAAACTACATTCCTTCATTTTTAAAATACTTTTTTCTTTTTAGGTGCTGTGATTGAACATAAGACTCTGCGCATGTTAAGTATATATTCTACCACTGAGCTATATCCCTAGCCCCTACAGTTTTCCAGTTCATTTATTATGTTGCTTAATAATGCAACCTAAAGCTGGTAATTAATCATCCCTGGTGACATAAAATAATAATTTTTTTCCTACAATTTTTTTTCCAATCATGGTGATTATATTTTAAGTTTGGTCAATAATGTTATACAGAAATACTACTATTCTTGTATTTTTTTTTCAGTACCAGGAATCGAATTCACAGCCATCATACTTGCCAGGCAAGTGCATATGCTGCTGAGCTAAAGCCCTAGCCCTATTCTTGTATGTTTATCTTGTTTCCAAAACCTTGCTCCTATTCATTTTATTAGCTTTATTGCTTGCGTTTCAGTGTAGACAAATACATTGTCTGAAAAAGATAAGTTTTGTTTCCTGTTTCAATTCTTATACCTCATTTATTTTTCTTCCCTACTTAGGCTAGCACCTCCCAGAAGTGGGGATAGTAGACATCAATATTATGTTTCTGGCTTTAAAGAGGATACAGATAGAAGCTGTTACAGCTTGTATCTAGATGTCCCCCCAAAGCCTCATGTGCTCAGAGGTGGGCCTTTCGAGAAGTGACTGGATCATGGATGTTTAACATTCACCAGTGGATTAGACCACAGATGAGTTTATAGCTGAGTGTGATGCTGGCAAGTGAAGGCTGGTTGGTGGATCACTGAGGGGGTGTGGCCTGAAAGGGTGTATCTCCCCTCCCATGATCTCTCTCTTCTCTCTCTCTCTTCTTCCTGCTGCCATGCCAAGCTGCTTCTCCTCTGCCATGCCCCTCTGCCATGTTGCCCTGCCTTGGAATCAGTGGGCTATGGATGGAAACCTCTACAAACTGTGAACAGAACTACACATTTCCTTGTTAGAGTTGGAGGTGTTGGGTATTGTAATAAGCCATGAGAAAAGTAACTAGGCCAGCAGCTCAAAAGTAAATGTGATATTTAGTGTAAATTTTTCATGGTTACTCCCTAGGTTAAGAAAATGTCCTGTTCTTAGTTTGCTAAGAAAAAAAATTGCTATATAACACTGCTATTTCTAAAAATGCCTTTTCTGCATTCTTTGAGATAACTAAGTACTTTTCTCCTATATTAATATTGTACCTATAGACTTTCTGAAACTGGACCACATTTATTTTTAGAACAAATCCTATTTTTAAAGATTTTTTTTGTGCCAGGCGTGGTAGCACTTGGGAGGCTGAGGCAGGAGGGTCATTGTGAGTTTGAGAACAATCAGGGCTACAAAATGAGTTCAAGGCCAGCCTGAACTGCATAGTGAGACCCTGCCTCAAAAAAATAGGACCAGGTATTTTGTTTAGTGGCCCAAGCACCTGCCTGGCAGGCGCAAGGTTGTGAGTTTGATCCATGGTACCAAAAAAAAAATTTGTAATTTTTATTTTAACAAGAGTAAAGCCAAGCAAAATAAAATAGAGTAAAGCCAATCAAAACAAAACAGTGTAAGTAACACAGGACTTCAAAACAAGTTAATAGCAAATCAACAATGGTTATCATAATGCTTCTTGTTGTCTTCAAAATAGCTGCAGATACCTTCAGACATAGCAAAAATCAAACAAAACAGAACAGAATAGAACCAATAAAAACAAAACAGTGAACACAATAAAGGACTTCAAAGGAAGATAATTGTAAATACAAAATGGCTACTATAATGTATCTTATTATCTTTGAAATAACTGACCATGCCATTGAATATAATAAAATCAAACAAGACAAAATAGAATAAAACCCAACCAAACAAAACAATGAGAATGATTAGGACTTCAAAACAAGATAATAGTGAATAACAATGGCTATCACCTTCAGTAGGAGATCCCCATAGATGCTACATTGCGTATTGTTATCCTCTGAATAGATGGTCAGACTACTGGCTTTAGGCCTGCAAAGGCAGTGAAACATGAAACACTACAAGCATTAAGTTATATTTTACCTCAGTAGCTATCATGGCAGCCTGTAGTTCTCTGGATTAGCTGGTTGCTTATGGGGGGGGTGTGGATGGGAGACCTTGGCTCTTCTTGTCTCCCAGCCTGTGTGCCAAGAAGATCTGGTATCTGGTTTCCCACCAGCAGCCCGTGCATGGTGCTGACTCACAGGGAGGGCTTGGCTTCTTGTTGACTTCTTTTTTTTTTTTTTTTTTTTTGCAGTACTGGGGATTGAACTCACAACCTCGCGCCTGACAGGGCAGAAGCTTAAGCCACTGAGCCAAACTCCCAGCCCTGCTTTTTTTTTTTTTTTTTTTAAGGCAGGGTCGCACTGTGTAGCTCAGGCTGGCCTTGCGCTGGCGTTGTAGCCCGGGCCGGCCTTGAACTCACAACCCTCCTCCTACCTCAGCCTCCCCAGTGCTGGGATTAAAGGCGCACGCCACCACGCCCTGCTCTCTTGTTGACTTCTTGTTCTCCTCCCCCACTTAGTTTTATTATGTGTTTTTATTTAGAATTTTTTGCATGATGAGATTGCCCTCAGATGAAGACAGGCTCACCAGTCCTCCTCAAAACCTAGCAGCTGGGTGACAGGAGACATATAGATGAGATTTCTCTACAATTTTTTTCTGTACTGTTTTAATTTAGTTTTGGTATCAAGGTCATACTTTCCTCATGGGATCAGCTCTGAAAGTATCTTTTATAAAGTAAGAATTACCAGATGTGGTATTTATACACAACAGAGTGCAACTCTGCTGTCAAGAAGGATAAATTTGAAACTTTGGTAGGAAAATGGATCTATTTTGAGACCACAATACTAAGTGAAATAAATCAGACACAAACTTAAACATTGCATGATTTCTCTTAAAGAAAAACTCAAGTACAAATAAATTAAAGAGCAAAATAAAAGATAGATAATAAGAAACAGGTAGATCTTTTGCAAATGAGAAAGGAACCAAGAGATGGAGGGTTGGAAGAAGGGAGGGACAGGAAGGGGACATCAGAAGAATTAAGATGTGCTATGTGCATCTACCAACTCTGCATGATGAATGTAATCATTATGTACTGCAAACATGTACTATGAAAAATAAATATTAAAAAAAGAATTATATTTCATTGGGTAAAATTCACCTATAAAACTATCTGGACCCGTTGCCTTTGTGAGGCTGGGTATGAAAATAAAATTTTTATTAAGAATTCAATTTTGGTAGGGGTTATTGATTTGCATTTTTATTTCTTAAATATATCTTGGTAGGTTTTTAAAGGAAAGTTGCTTATTTCAACTGTTTTAAAAATCTACTATATTTGTATTATCTCTTCCTTTTCATTCTTAATATTACTTATGTATACTTATTTTGATGAGTTTGTGAGGTTTTTTCCCCCAAAGGAATGGGCTTTTAATTTTGCTCATCTTCTCTATTCCTTAGTTTTCTGTTTCCTTAATTTACACTCATATCATTATTTCTTTTTTCCTGTGTCACTGAGGTTTTTTTCTGTTTTTTCTAAAATCTCTTGAGTTGTATCTTTAACTCATTTTTAGTGTTATATTTTAAAATATTAGTGCATCTATGTTAGTCAGTGTTCCCTTATTGTAACACAATATACCTGGTAAACTACTCACTTCATGACTAGGACTCAAAAAGAAAGGACAAAGAAAGAGTTGGGTTCCATTATCCCCCTCAAAGACACAATTCCAATGACCAGAAGACTTCCCACTAGACCCTACTGTTCGGTTTTCACCACCTTCCAACAGTGCAGATCTGGAGAGCAAGCTCTTAATACGTGAAACTTTGGAGGACATTCCAGGCCCACACTATGGTAGTGTTTAAAGGTATACATTTACTTACATCAGAACTTAGACATTTGGAAGCTGGGCATAGTGGTATGTCTTACTTCTAGCTCCAACTACTTAGGAGGCTGAGGCAGACAGATTGCGTGAGGCTAGGAGTTCAAGGCCAGCTTGGGCAATATAGTGAGAAACCCCCCACCCCCTGCTCATCTCAACACAGATTAAAAACATAAAATTTGATATACAGTACTCTCATTATTATCTAGTTCTAAATATCTCAATATTTTCTATGTTATTTCTTTTTTTTTTTTCCTCTCATGAACTACTTAGTTCATTATTGATATTAACTTTTTAAGTGGCTAAATTGTTTTGTTCAAGAACTGGGCTATTTCACACTTCTGGGTGCCATATGGATACTACAAACTGTTCCAGATGGCATCTCAAAATGACCACAGACAACAAGCCAGCAACCCACATTCTGCAGAGTCTTTTCCCTCCTTCCTGATTAAAAAAAAAAAAAAATCCTAAGTGAAGTCTAGGAAGTTGGTGTAATAAATAAGAAGCTAAATCTGGATTCATATTTTCTGAATTCAAATGCTGACTAGGTCACTCAGTAAATGTGAGAATTTGGGCAAATAGCTTAATCCTTTTTTTTTTTTTTTTTTTTTTGCGGCACCGGGGATTGAACTCACAGCCTTGCGCCTGCCAGGGCAGGCGCTTAAGCCACTGAGCCAAACTCCCGGCCCTGGTTTTTTGAGGTAGGGTCGCACTATGTAGCTCAGGTCGGCCTTGCACCGCGTTGTAGCCCAAGCCGGCCTCGAACTCACAACGCTCCACCTACCTCAGCCTCCCGAGTGCTGGGATTAAAGGCGTGCGCCACCACGCCCGGCTAAATAGCTTAATCTTCGAGTTTCATCCTCTGTAAAATAAGGCAAACAGGACTGGGGGTGTAACAGCTCAGTGGTAGCAAGCTTGCCTAGCATGCGGAAGGGCCTGGATTCAATCACCAGCACTGCAAAACAATAAAAAATAACAAAGTAAACTACTACCTGTTTCATAGTCATTGAGAGTTGTTTTGCACCTAGTTGTCATTCAATAAATTGCACTGATTTTACTGTCTAGCTGCTGATTTTACTTTATGTTTAATGCTTCCGCCCTTTGTCAGTAAGATGAACCTCTGCATTCCTGCAATGTAAAGACCCAATACTTGTTCCAAACAAGTGTTATTCATTATCCAAAATCTTTTCATCTCTCTTAAGTCCATGCAGGCACACAGACATTCACCATCCCATTTCACATTCAAATTACGCACACAAGTGCAAACAACAGAAATTCCCACAAAAACATACAGAACCCCCAGGTCGAGGTCCACACTCCCGCTTATGCATGCTCCCCGCAAAGATGGATCCATCGCCCACAGATGAAGACGGGCTCACCAATCCCACTCAAAACCTAGCAGCTGGATGACAGGTCATAAGCCACCCACAGTCCAAAGCTCATGAAGGTAGGGCTACCCTTCTCCAGTATGGGCAGGGGCTTCATTCTTGCTTCCTTTGGGTTTTATTTTAGTTGTTTTGCTGCTCTTCTTAGAGTTTATCGTATGTCCTCTTTCTCCCTACCCAGCCCCCAAGTTTCCCCCTAAGTCTCCAATGCGCATGTGCCCTGCATCCCTCCCCCTCCTGGGTACCAGTTGGCGCTCCCGGGCGCTGGCGACGGAAGAGATGGAGCAGCGTCACGATCGTCCAGCCCCTTAAAGCCCTGCTGGCTGAAGCCGCCTCCCTCCCTGCAGCCCGCAGTAGAGATGGAGTAAAGGGGGACCCTTTGACCTGCCCAGGGGAGATCAGCGATGGAGTTAAAGCAATCTTTGTCCACCCATCTGGAAGCTGAGAAGCCTTTGAGGCGCTATGGGGCGGTGGAGGAGACAGCGTGGAAAGCAGAAGGACTGGGGAGAAGTGAGTAACTGGGGCAGGGATGGGGAAACAGTTGGGATCCTTGAGCTGGAGCAGTGGTCACCGGAGCGCGCCGAGTGTGGTGAACCCACTCAGGAAAGCGCCCCCGCTTCCAGGGCCGGGGGGGATGCTGCGCGGCACCGCGCTCTCCCCGCAAACAAAAGGGGGAGACCTCGGGGCTGGGCTTTACCGAGACGCTCGGGAAATCGCCAGACAGCCAACCCAGGAGTCTGGGTTGGATTTGGAAGTCCTGGATCCGACAGCTAGCCGCTAGTCCTGGGAAGTAAGGGGTCTCCCGCAGCCAAGGGAGGAGGATCCTTTCTCCACCAGGGATGCATTGGGGTGCTGGAGCCTACGGCCATCCTGGACAGCTCCCACCTCCTCGGAGAGAGGGGAGTGTCCGCTGGGTTTCAGCTTGCTATCCCCAGCACCAGGTTCAAGGCAGCTCCGAAATCCCAATCTCTCTCATCTCCTTCTGGGTCTGAGGGGAGGGGAAAAGGGTTGGGGGAGGCTACCCCTAGCAAACCCTTCTCCTCTTTTCCTGGACTCAATTACAGTCTGGTTTGGGAATAGTCCTAGAGGCAGTTCTGAAACAGACTGGCTGTGTTTACTGGTACTCTTATTTTGTTCTGGTGTCAACATTTTGAAATAAATGAAGGATTTTTGTTTTTAATTAGACACAGTAGTTGAGATTCCTACCCTCAAAGTGTAGAGGCAGTGACAGGAGCCCTAGGGTCACAAGCTGTCCCTAGCCCCTCTGTGCCTCCTTCCCGGGCTCTTGCTGATGGTGCACTGTGTGCTCTTCCCCAGCACCAGTTTCTGAGTTATGTTGGGCAAAAGTACTGTCAATGTGTTCTTCGCTCGTCTTCACCTAGGGGAGAATTGTGTATGACTGCTTTCTCTGTATCTATAATGATGAATGCACAAAATCTTCCTAGAATGGCTCAGTTGTATTCTGATTCTAATGGATTCAAATTAAAATCACAATTAAATGCATTAGTTTCTCACCTGCTGTGATGGGTACTTTAATGCTTTAACCTCTTTCTTTTTCTTTCTCCTTTTAAAACCTGAGTCCCTTCTGGTTCATTCTTTACAAACCCTTTGGCTTTGTTGCTTCGGCATAACCTCAGGGCTGATGGTCTGTGTTTCTCACAAGATCAACTATGGTATCAACTATGGCTACCTTTAATTGCTAAATTATCATGTCATAAGAACTTTCAATACATCATCTCATGTAATTTCCACAAGGTCCTTCTGTGTTATTTTGTCTCCCCGTGTAGAAATGAAAAAACTGAGGCTTGTGAGGTGATACAACTTTTAAATGGTAGAACCTAGATTTAGACCCAGGCTTGTTTAAATCCCAGAAGGTTTATTGTTCTCATGTTTTCAGGAACCTTCTGAAATCTGTTGAGAAAGTCCCCGAACCAGGTCAGTGAGCTGCAGAGAACTAAAGTGCTGTTACACTTGTGGCCTTGAAAGAAGGCTGAGGCCACAAGAAGTAGACCTGCACATATTCAAATAAGTGCTGGTTTGAAATCTCCCTCTGCCCCTTGCTGACAATGTCACATCAGACACATGTCTAAGCTGCACTCTGACACTGGTTTATGAAAATGTAGACAATAGTAGTGTCTACCTGATAGCTTCATTGTGAATTTTAAATAAGACAATGTATATAGATCTCTAGGTGAGTGCCCAACACATCTTGACTCCTTCCATTGTTTTATTACAACATCTGTAGAAGAATTTGGTGATGAATTACATAAAGCAGCCCCCTGGATTAAAACAAGAATGTTGGTGAGGGCTGGGAATTTAGCTCAGCAGCATAAGCGCCTGCCTGGCAAGCACTAGGTCCTGAGTCCAACCCCTGGTACCAAAAAAAAAAAAAAAAAAAAAAAAAAAAAAAAACTTGGTGAGTTTCCCTAATAATTCTTAGCTTTTTATTTTCTCACCATTTTTATAGGAAAAATTTCAAGCATACAGAAAAATTGCAGCAAGCACTCAATTTATACAACTTTAGCGGTATAGTGTGTGTGTGTGTGTGTTGCTGGGGATTGAACCCAGGGCCTTGTGCATGCAAGGCAAGGGCTCTGCCACTGAGCCACATCCCCAGCGCTAGCTCCTGACATTTTTATACTTCTAACTCCTAGGCTGCAAACTATTAAGTGACAAAAAGGCTTTCTCATTCTTCCAAACCATCAAAGACCCTGAGACTTGCTTCCTGATCCAGTGTAAGACCATAGTTCTGCTTTTACATGGATTCCCAAATATTTTTTTTCTCCCTTTCTATCTATTTATATTTGAAATCCCCCCCACACACACAAAGGGGTTGAATTCAGGAGTTCAGGCATAGTAGGCAAGCACTCCACCACTAACATATATCCCCAGCCTCCAACTCTTCTTAAAGAGTAACCCAAAATCCCACTTTTTATTATTTTTTTATTAGTACATGTTTGCAGTACCCAGTGATTACATTTATTGTGGGGAGTTATTGGTGTGTATTGATACATGTACAAAATACATTTTAATTCTTTTTTTTCATCCCCTCTCCTCTATTTCCCCACTCCACCCAACTCTTGGCCCTCTTTCCACTTGCAAAAGCTGTAGGTATTTTCATTATTTTTCTCTTCAATTTTTCCCATCCCTTTTCCCTCCCTTCCCTCTGTCCTCCATTTCTTATTTCCTCATACATTTGAAAAATATCTCCTTCTTATTTATTTTCAATTTTGCTCCACCCCCTCTCAATAATATATATAATATGTGTATATAGTTTCTTATATAAGAGGAACCATATAATATTTAAGCTAGTGTGTCTGGATTATTTCACTTAATGTTATATTCTCAAGTTGCGTTCATTTGTCTAAAAATGCTTTATTTTTGCTTATGGCAGAGTAGTACTCTGTCGTGTATAAATACCACATTTTCTTTACCCATTCATCTGTTGATGGACATATATACCATTTCTAAGCTCTAGCTATTGTAAATTGTGCTGCTATAAACATGGGTATGTTTGTATCCTTGTAACATTATGACTTTAACTCTTTTGGAAAGATACCTAGAAGGCATATAACTGGATCAAATGGAATTCTATTTTTAGTTTTTTGAGGAATCTCCACACTGATTTCTGTAATGGTTGTACTAGTTTACATTCAGAATCTTACTTTTGAATTTTAAATCTGACAATTTCTGTTCTTCGGACTCATCAGCAACCAGGTGTATTTTGATTAAAGTGACTATTTTGGAGCACTCTTTCAACTCTGAGGGGATTGAGGAATCCATTCCATAACATCTGGGACCTCCATTTAGTTATTAGTGAAGTGTGAAAATTAGTATTATTAATTTTATGCATAACAATCTCTGAGCCAACATTGGGATAGTGAAATGCTGGAGCATAGAAAGAACCCATTGAAAAGAAGGGATGTTCTCTTTGACTTCTACATGTATTGAAATATTTTATTCTAAACACTGAGTATTGTGTACGAAAAGGAATTGAAAAGGGGAGAAAGATTGCAGAATTAATTGGTTTTAGTTAAGGTTGTATTAACTGCTGCCTTTCACTTCAACTCTAGTTTTTAAATGAAAGACATGGGAACTCTGAAGTCAGGGCAAATGAACTCAAACCAGCTGTACCCCTTTAGAGCTCTGTCATCATGGGAAGTTTGGTGACCCTTTCCATGTATGGTTTGCTTCACCTGCAGTATGGGAATAATAGTAATAAGGGGCACTCGGGGCTCCTGGAAAATTGAATGAGAATAATGCACATAATGCATTTAATACAGTGTTGATGTGGAATGGTTGTCATAATAGGGCATAAGTGGGTGGCATCCAACAGTGTTTGCAGAGATTATTCCAAGGTTAGTAGCCATGGCTCTTCATGGTTCTCATTTCTTTGTAAATTCTGAATTAATGGTTGTGTATATACTGCTTTCTTCAGGAGAATATGTGGAGAAAGACTTTGAACCCTGGAAACACATCTAGTATTTTCTCATCTGAGACAGATTCTGAGCAATTGCTCCTATCCACCTTTGGCAATATTTTCCACTTGCGGTGAATTTTTTTTTTAACTCAGCTGGAAAATGTATAGTGACATTTCAGTGTGGTGAGCTATATAAAAATATTGCTTTCCACCAACTGTAATTAATTGAGGGAAGCACAAAGAAGAGGTGCCTTTTGAAAAGCACAGGTTTTTTGTTTTTTGTTTTTTTTTTAAACCACAGTTGTCTGTCCCTGTGGGTATTTCTTGGTAGATTTGGATGTACCTTCAAAGATGATCAAGATTTGGGGCAGGGAAATGGGGGAGGGGGCGGCCCAGTGTGGAGAGAATGCCAGGGGAGGCAGTGGCAGCCACAATGGTATCAAAGGTAGAAATAAATGCACTGTGAGTAGGGAGATTGGGATACATTAGAAAACTCAGGCAGCAATCTTTCCATAAACCCAGAGGAGATGACTGGTCCAAGGATGTGTACCGACTAACAAGCACATCATTAAAGTGGCCACTGTTTCAGGTTGCAAGAACAATATGGAGACTGACACAATGTGAATTGTTGGCAATTGATATAAGAGATTCTTTGATGGGGGGAAGTTTCATACAATTTTCATCTGTTTGATAAAGCAGGCTAATTTTATTTTGCTTTAGCATTGTTCCTTTTTTCTTATGTACTTTACAAAAAAATTCAAGCTCATCTAAAATATAAAAAGTGGAAGAGGACCACCATCTTCTTCCTCGCCCCCATTTATTCATTTAGAAAATAGGGACTGAGCATCTTCTAAGTGCTGAGCAGTGCCCTGCGGCCATGGAGATGGTGCTGAGCAAAGTCAAGTCCCTGCCTCAGTGGAGCTTCTATTGAGGGGAACTCAGGACACGGCATGGGAGCGCGAGTGTCAGGTAATAGCTAAGCAGGCAAACACTTCAGATCATGATAAATGTTTCATGAGATTTCCTAGGGGAAGGGTATTTTCCAAGGTGGTCAGAAAGTGTTTTTTAAGGAGGTGATATTTTGCCTTGTATGCAGCAAGGTTCCGGGCTACGGTTGCAAAAGCCCTTGGTATGTTAGAGCAAGAGAAAGAAGGTTGGAGTGGCTGGAACCCAGTAAGTCAGGAGACACTGAAGATCAATCAGGGAGGATCCAGACTAGTTCGGATCTGCCGGTTATAGTTAAAAACTTCTCATTGCAGGAGAAGCTACTGGAATATTTTAAGCAAGGGAACAGCACAAGGTGGTTTTGGTTTTTAAAATGTCTCACTGGTGACTGAGTGGAGATTAAGACCTTAAGGGTTAAGCCATGATCACTGTAGACATCACTTGATGTATTCCCTGGTTCCTTTGTAATCAATTCCATTTTGGATAAGTGGTAGTAATTTCCTTGAGTGTGATGAGGCCTAGAGACAGCTTGGGCTGGCCTCTGGGAGACCAAATATTGTGTTAAGAATTAAAGATGTGATAGCTTCTCCACTGTGCCTGGTTAGGCAGTGAACTTCGTAAATGATTATGGGAACTATAAGAGCAGGAATGTGAAAATTAATAGCATGACAGTATCTAGGGTTTTTTTGTGTGTGTGTGTGGTACTTCACATAGAACCCAGGGCCTTGCACGTACTAAGTGGGTGCACTACCACTAAGCAACACCCCAAGCCACTCTAGCATGTATTTTGAACAAATTACTTATTTCCATTTCTCTGTTAATGCCTTGTTTCACTTTTATAAGAGTTTCTTGTGTTAATGGAAGGAAATCAGTTATGCCTATTTTTGGTCTCTGATTAGCTGTTAAATACTTTCTAGTAAGAATAGCAGCCAATGAGTTTTAGCTATGAACCTGAACTCATTAAATTCTCATGATAATCCTATGACATACCAAGAATTGCTATTACCATTTTATAATTGGGAGAACTGAAGTGTAGGGAGATTAAAAAACTTGCTGCAGGTTAAAAAGTTAGCAATTGGCAGAGCTGAGCCTGATCCTAGCCCTCTTTGACTCCACAAGTTCCTACCATGTCTGATATTCCTGGCACAGTGCAGATGCCGCAGAGATTAGGCATGAAACAAGACACAGCCTCTACTCTCAAGAAGCTTACGGATTTGGGGAGGGGGAGACACAGCTACAAAGGACACCACACTCATAGTACCAAGAGGACAAAAAGGCATACACTAAATCAAAGTGAGAGATCAGAAGAGATTGGCTCTTCCTGGGGCACTCAAGGCAAGAGCACAGAGGAGCGTTCGCATTGGGTCTGAGGCTGAACAAAGTTTCACAAGATGAAAAGAGAGGGAAGGGCATCTCAGGTGCACTGGGAAATAGAGATTCCAAAGGCCAGAGTCCAGGCACCAGCTTTTCTTTTCCTGTTAATTTTCCCTTGGTTCAATGAAGGTTTGGGCCTGTTAGCTTTCATGCTGTGGGACTCCTGCCCTGAGTGTCCAGTGAATCACCTGTCACTTGAATGAACATGGGGATTGGAGGCCAGCACAGGTACAGGCTGTCTTTTGGTGCAGTCTTTCAGAACACCACTAACAAGTTCCCCAAAGGGGATTCACCATACCATCCATTTATTTCTTCACCATTCACTTGCTGAACAAGGCTTGAACACCTGCTATGGTGCTATTTTCAGAGGCACAGAGATGAAGAAGGCCTAGACCTTACCTTTGAGGAGTTCTCTATGGTCATTCCTTACACTACTGCTCCCCAGCACTGTAATCTTGGGGAATTTTGCCTAACTTCCCTAAAACCTCAGCTTCTTCATCTATAAAATGGGCATAATTATCTGAAGATTAAACAGGGCAATGCTATAAAGCACGATGTCTGATATATACATGCCACTAAATTTTATTGATAGTAATATTACTAAAGTTTGGCTCAGTTTAGCTGACATTTATAAAGAAATGACTGCTATGATGGGTGGGAGGAGTTGTGGTCAAAGTCAGAGTAAGAGGTGGCCCTACCACTGAAGAGTGTTATCTAGAACAGGATCTATAAAATCCAACTTGGAAAATGACTACAAAGCATGATGTGACTTATTCCACTCATTTTAAATTCCCAAACACGTAGGTCATTCATTTATTCATCCATTCCATAAGCACCACCATTCATTCATCCATTCCATCAGTACTTACTGATGGCCTTTTCTATGCCAGGTATTATGTTAAGCTCCTGAGAGTATAGTAGTACTTTAAGTAAGGTGTATGCATTCCCCGCCTTTGGGTCATTTAAGATCTACTGGGAACAGGCCCTGTTTCCAGTGTGCAAAACAAAGGAACCAATAGGTGATGTTGTCTCTCCTAGTTCTTGTGAAACAGAATCCAGGACACTTTGGCCTCTTAGCTAAATGTGATCAAGAGATAATTCAGTTGTTTTGCTAGAGATGTGTTTTTGCTGACCTCAGAGAAGTTAAGTCTTGATGAGGTCAAACCAAGTTTTATGGGCTAACCTGAGTGCAATTTTCTTTTGTCTTCCTGCAAGAGCTGGTAACCACAGAGACCCTGAGCATCCTACCCATTGCCAAATGCTGAATGCCCATTGCCCATCACATTATCCAGCACTTAGAAACTTCTCATTCTATCAATAGTTGCAGAATTGAGTGACTGTTAATCTACAAGGCTGAAGTGTAAATTGTTTAATCGTGTCTTGTAAGCCTTTGAAATCATCAACCTTAAAAAATAAAGTTAGTTGGAGTCTCAGTTTGTCTGAATCAGCTGCCCATTTGGTTTAGGCAGTTTACTCTTGATGGTGCAGTTATATTAGCATTCTTCCTTCCTGCTTTGAAGGAGAGATGCAAGATTTTTAGATCAGATACAAAGTTAACAGGAATAGGTGCTGATGTGGGAACTGATAGCACAAGGACAAGGTGAAAATGGGGTACAGTCTGGGTTGGTACATTACATGCACTTTATGTCCTTGACACTTAGAAGTCAGCATAGGTGTGGTGCTCTGTTCACAGAACTGTAGAATTTTGAATCCACAAAAACAAAAAGTGACAAACCACATTTAATACACTGGTATAATACACTGATCCATTCAAAAAGGCATTCTAATTTCATGCAGATAATAAGGTTATCTTCATTACTGATGGTGAGATTGTGGAGTATTGCAGTTGTTTTGGAAAACAATCAGACAATATCTTTAAAATTTTAAATACTCATATACTTATATGTTTTATCCAGAGATCTCACTTCTGGAATACTACCCTTTATTAAAAACTAAAAGATCAGCCAGGCGTGGTGGCACACACCTTTAATCCCAACACTCGGGAGGCTGAGGCAGAAGGATCATTGCGAGTTCGAGACCAGACTGGGCTACAAAGTGAGTTCAAGGGCAGCCTGAACTGCATAATGAGACCCTGTCTCGAAAAATAGGGTCAGGGATTTAGCTCAGTGGCCTAAGTGCCTGCCTGGCAGGCACGAGGTTGTGAGTTTGATCCCCAGTACCAAAAAAATAAAATAAAATAAATTAAAAAAGTAAAAATAAAAAGTAAAAGATCTAGCAACTCAGGAGGATGAAATTTAAGACCAGACTGAACCATTTAGCAAGACCCTGTCTCAAAATAAAAAATAGGAAGGGGCTGGGAATGTAAGTCAATGTAAGTCCTGGGTTCAATCCCAACACTGCCAAAAAAGAAAAATAAAAATGAAAGACTCATATGACCTGAGAAAAAACTAGAGTATATGAAACTCTGTCCAATAAAAATAAAAGTATCAGTACACAAAGACCTGTGTACAAAAATCTGGGCACAAACTCAATATCCATTAGAAAGGTTAAATTATTGTTCACCCACTATGAAATGATACGCATCTGTTAAAAAAGGAACAAATTAGCTGGGCATGGTGGCACATGCCCATAATCTCCAGTTACTCAGAGGCTGAAGCAGGAAGATAGTAAGTTTGAGACCAGCTAGGTCTACTTAGTGAGACCCTAGGATAAAATTTAAAAAACGCTGGAGATACAGCTCAGTGGTAGAGCATTGCCTAGCATGGTCAAGGCTCTGAGTTCAGTTCTAAGCCCTGAGGCGGGTGAGGTGGATAAATAAGGGGCGTCTGTATAATGCAGTGGTAGAGCACTTGCCTAACATGTATAAAGCCTCAGGTTAGATCCCCAGCATCAAACAATCAATCAATCAGTCAATCAATGCAAGCTATAGTAGTTGTCTTAGTGGTATCGCAGAGGGAGAAAAACTACAGGAAATGTATATAATAGGATCTCATTTTTGTAAGACAAAATTCTTCCTCTCTGTCTTCATCTCTGTCTCCCTGTCTGGGCGTGCTGGAGATCTGCCATCCACTGCTGCAGGATTCATCTATCTTCACCCTCTTCAAACAGGCAAGTGAAGCACCCCCCACCCCCACCCCAGCACGTCTCAGTCTCAGTGTTAAAGCCAATGCAAACAACATCCTGAAAAGCAGCCCAGCTGGGGCCTGGTGTCCAGGCTGCAATCCAGCAGCTGAGAAGCCATTTCCCTGGGATAGGTTCTGCCTTCTAACAGGGCTTTGTTATTTTTCAAATGCTTACCCAGAGCAGGAACTAGGTTAGCTTTTTATGTCTTCTCTGCTAAGATAAAGAGTTTGTTTTAAATTAAAGTATAAGCCATGAAACACAAAATTAACCTTCAAGTGTTGCACAATTTACTGACATTTAGTGCATTCAAAACGTTGTGCAACCTTTACCTCTCCAAAAAATTCAAAGACATTTCTTCACCAAAAGGACACCTTGTACCTATGAAGCAGTTCCTCCCCATAAACTTGTAGGGGATACAAGTTTCTTTCTCCCATCAATCACTAGGTTCATAGCTGAGAACCCTATAATAATAGGCAGATTAACAAGAGGAAAGCACAACAAATTTATTTAATACATGTTGAGTGTCCCTTATCCAAAATATTTGGGACCAGAAGAGATTTTGGATTTTTTCAGATTTTAGAACATTTGTATATGCATACTGAGCTGTCTTGGGAAAGAGACCCAAGTCTGAACACTAAATACAACACCCACCCCATAAAAACCCTATACGCACAGCCAAAAAGTCATTTTATACAATATTTCTGGTGCCCTTGTGTTTTGACTGTGATTCATCTGTCACAGAAGGTCAGTTGTGGAATTTTCTTTTTTGCAGCATCATGTTGATACTCGAGAGCATTCAGGTTTTGAAGGATTTGGGACTTTCAGATTAGAGGTGTTCGATCTGTATTAATTTTATATGACATGAGAAACTTCACAAATGAAAACCCATAGAAGCAGGTATATCTACATATTTTTGTGGACAGTTGCGTAGAAGGTACAGTATGATCTGAGGACCAAAGGGTATGACATGATGGAAACAGACTGGGGAAACTTAGCAAGGCCGGACTGTTCACATTCTCCTAGGTATGCCTGTATGGAATTCCTTCTCTTCAGGTATAGGGCAGGATGCTTGACATGTGAGGGTCTTTTGGAGAGAATATCACGAGTCCTATTTCTGCTGTTTCCTCAAATGCCAAACTGTCATATTTTGGGGTACCATGTCCTGTACCCCATCATACTCCCAATTCCTTGGCAGCCCATGTCTCTGGGTTTACCTACTCAGGATAGTTTATTTAAAAGAAATCCAAACAATGTATGACCTTTTGTGTTCGACTTGTTTCACTCAGCATAATGTTTTCCAGGTTCAGCTGTGCTGTAGCAGTCAGTTCTCATTTCTTCTTATGGCTGAATAATTTTCCGTTTGTGGATGGACCTCTTTTTTAATCCTTTCTTTGGTTGATGGGCATTTGTTTCTTTCTACTTATTGGTTATTGTGACTATTGATGTTACAAACATTTACGGATAATTATTTGAGTGTTTTTAGTATTATATGTAGTGCTTGAGATGGAACCCAAGGTCTCAGCATGCTAAGTCACACCCCCATCTCATGAGTATTTGTTTTTTAATCATTTTGGATATATACCTAGGAGCGCAATTGCTGGCCACATAGTAATTCTGCATTTAACCTTTTGAGGAAGACACATGGATTTTTGACTTCCACATTCTTGTTTCATTCATCCTTTCTTCCTCAGAAGCTTCTAATTCTGAGTTGTTAGACAGACAGTATGGGAAGGTGGCATCTTGTGGATATTAAATGAACATATGAATTTTTCATTAGGGTTCAGGCTGCTTGGTTCAAGCCTACCCCTCCTACTTACTGAGTGGTTGATCTTAGGCAAGTTACACAACCTCTCTGTAGGCTTTCATCAACTCTTCTATACTGCTAATAATAATTTCCACCTCTCACAGGTGTGTTCAATGTGGTAAGTATATATAATGCTTGGTACGGTGCCTAGCATGCAGTAAATACAAACATGTTAGCAATGTCAATTACTGCAAAGAGGTGTATTAGCTCATGCCACCATAAAGAATGCCATGGACTTGATAGCTTAAACAGCAGAAATGTACTTCTCACAGTGCTGGAGGCTGTGAGAAATACAGTCCAAGGACAAGGTGCTGGTGATGTATTTCAGTCTGAGGTCACTTGGGCTTGGAGAACGGTGCCTCCTCACTATGTGCTCGTGCGACCTCTCTGTTGTGCACACATGTGGAGGGAAGGGACAGAGAGATGGGAAAGGGCAGAAGGAGAGAGGAAGAGCGGGGAGTGAGAGGGAGAGCATGCTGGTGTCTCTTATTTAAAGGATGATAATCCTATAGATCAGTTTATGACTTCATTTAATCTTAATTCTCTCCTTGTGTGTATGGTCTTCAAATACAGTCATACTGAGGGTTAAGGTTTTGACATAAGAGTTTGGAATGGGGAACACAACTCTACTCATAGCAATAGTCTTCTTAATTAGGACCAGAAGCAGCATGTTAGTGTCATGATGCCTTGGGGATGGAACAAAACTTAGAGTGCATCTACTCCAAGATTTGTCAACCTCAGCACTGCTGACATTGACATTCGGGGCTGGACCATTACTGCTCAGAAGGATGCTTAGCAGGAGCCCTGGCTCCTGCACCTTCTGCCCTCCACCTGCTGTAGCAATTAAAACTGTCTCCCAGACATTGCCATATGGCCCGTAGGTGGCAAAATTGCCCCTGGTTGAGAACCACTGATCAAGCTTAACATCCTGATATAAATACTTTAGATTTTATTTGTTTTTGGGGCTGGATATCAAACCTAGAACCTCAGGCATGTTAAGCACATACTCTATCACCAAACTACACCTCCATCCTAAGTCAAGTTTTGGGTGTAGATAAGCTGTCAATAGAATATTCCTGTCCCTATCTTCATTTCTGTTCCTAAGTTTCTGATCTCTTGTTCTGTAGATACTTTATAGTGTGCTGCACACACACACACACACACACACACACACACACTCACACACACACAAAATGACACTCAAAATCAAAACTGTTGGCTATGCTCAGGAGGAAGCCAAGAGAAATACAATTATGAAATTCCAACAGCAGAAAGAAAACTCCCGATGTGAAATGGACCTGATTCTCCTCAAGGCATTTCTGCACAGGAAGTTTCCTACTTACTACAAATTGAAGTGATAGAGAAATTGTCACTTCCATTTATAACACAGAAAGTGGAATGCTTTATGTAGTGACTAGAAATACCCTGCACAGGGCAGCCCTCAGCTCTGCTCCCCTGAAGAACAGGAATCTAAGTCAGCCCAGAGACCGTCCAGACTCAAGCATTATCTGTTTTCCAGGGACTGACTGGTTTCTCTGTGTCGCCACCTCCATGAGTGCACAGGAAATAATAAAAGCAATGAGCAGGCTATAGCACCTCAGGTGAAAAATGACATCTCAGTTTTTGCAAAGTGGAATTAATATTTCTTTTGATGAGGTGAGAAAGAAGAAAGAATGTATCTATCATTCTTCCTTTAATTTTCCTAGGTAGATTTCTCTGTATGGAGGTATACTGAGAAGTAAGGTTTTCCTAAAGCTTCTTATTTCTCTTAAGAAGGACAGTGAGTGTATACATCTGCCTATATTGATGCCTTATCACTTCTATAGGGCACAGAATAAAAATGGTTCATGTGGGGAACAATCTAGTTCTGTGGAATTTCTATCTCTGTGCATTAGAATCCCTCAAGTCGTTTTAATAGAATCAGCCCATTTCTCCACCTTGCTTTATTATTATTTTTTTTATTGTCAGTATCATTATACATTTTTTGATTTTTGAGACAGATTCTTGCTCTGTAGTTCAGGCTGGCCTTGAACTCACTTTGTAGCCCAGGCTGGCATTGAACTCACTGCGATCCTCCTGCCTCAGCCTCCTGAGTGCTAGGATTATAGGTGTGCACCACCATAACCAGCCACCTTGCTTTTCAATGGATTAGAAACCCCAAATCCAGGGAGAAGATGGTTTTCTCATGGGCTTAGCAGTTACAGCAGTTAACTTGATTCTGTTTGTCCTATTTATTTAGAACAAAGCTAAATTGAAAGACAGAGACCATGATGGCCAACACCTGAAGGCTTTTAGTAAAACAATTAAATCTGAAATTATAAGCCTTCATCGCTTCTGGGAAAAAGTAATTTAATTCAGATGTCCTGTTGTCCTAGACTGACCATCCTTCTTTGAATGCAAAACATAGATACTGTTACTACTACTTGCAACCATTATTCAAATTTTTGTAATGGAGAAAGATGCGTGGCCTATGTTTGGTGGGCTAGCCTCTCCCTTAACTTACCTTCTTTTCTGAAAAAAAGGAACACCACTGTAAACTGTATTTAGGAAAAGTAATTATGCAAGAGTTAATGCATGTCCTAAAGAAACAGCTGGCTATCTGGCAACATGCCAGTTGCTGTAGACATTCACCCATAGTTTCCAGGGGCAGGAAATAAGTCATATTTGAGGAAATATAGTGTGTTAACTTTTTATTGCTGTGACGAAAATATCTAAGATAAATATCTCTTTTTTTGTGGGGGTGGGGACCAGGGATCAAACTCACGACCTTGTGCTTTCCAGGCAGGCACTTCTGCCACTGAGCTAAGTCACTAGCCCTAAGATAAATATCTTATAGAAGGGCTTAAACCAGGCTTGGTGGTGTAAACCTATAATCCCAGCACTCAGGAGACTGAAGCAGGAGGATCATCACAAGTTCAAGGCCATCCTGGGCTATAAAGTGAGTTCAAGGCTAGCCCAAACCATATAGTGAAACTCTGCCTCAAAAAAGACAAAAAAAAAAAAAAAAAAAAAAAAGGTTGGGGGGAGCTTATTTTGGCTCACAGTTTCAAAAACTTCAGTCCATGGTCAATTTGTTATTTCTAGGTCAGCATCAAGGCAGGATACTGTAGTAGCAAAACCATGATAAAAAGCATGATAAAGCAAAGCTCCTCACCCCAGGGCAGCTAGAAACAGAAGGAGAAAGAGGAAAGGGCAGGGTCCCAGTGTCCCCTTCAAAGTCATGCCTGCCCTAGCTGTACCTTCCTTCCAGTGGCTCCACCTCATAGAGGTTCCACCAAATCCCAACAGTGTGGTAGGCTGGTGTTGGGGGGACACTCTAGATCCAAACTAACATAAGGGAAAATAATTTGTGCCATCTTATATAATCATGAAGAGATAATTTTTGAGAAAAAGGTAAAATCCTACATAAAGATGCAAAAATGGCTGGGTGCAGCAGCATATGCCTGTAATCCCAGCTACTTGGAAGACTTACACAGTAGGACAATAATAAATTAAAGGTCAGCCTGGGCAACTGTCAACTCTGTATGAAAATAAGATTTTAGCGCCAGGGATTTAGCTCAGCGGTTTAAGTGCCTGCCTGGCAAGTGCAAGGTCATGAGTTCAATCCTCAGTACCAAAAAAAAAAGAAAGAAAGAAAAGAAAATATTAAGAAAGGGTTGGTGGTGAAGCTCAGTGATACAGTGCTTACTTAACATGTCCTTGGTTTCATCTCCAGTACTGCAAAGTAAGACAAAAATACAAAAATGAACACATGTTAAAGATTGTATTCTACTCCATCCATGAGAGAACCAAGTAAGTATATACCTGCTTTAAAAGAATCTGTAGAACAGTCTACTCGATAGATGAGAAGTACTGAAGTAAGCGTGCCAAGGAAAGTACTACAATGGCAAGCGGAAACACTGAAACA
Source organism: Dasyprocta punctata (assembly GCA_004363535.1). NCBI lineage: Eukaryota > Metazoa > Chordata > Mammalia > Rodentia > Dasyproctidae > Dasyprocta > Dasyprocta punctata. The sequence continues at coordinate 15,305 of RJWM01007445.1, read as the reverse complement.
ACACTCAGGATTTAGAGGCAGATTTATTTACATTGACAGGCACTGACTGGAATCAGTCCCAGAATATTGGGCCCTGATCTGTAGTGGTCTAGGGCTTATATAAGATAAGCAAGCAGGTAGTACAGAGGCGGAATTGCTTGTCAATTGGGGATTGGTTTATACAATGTGTATCATAGTGACCAGCCATTTCTAAGAGACCAGAAGCAACCAGAACTGGAACAGGAACTATTACCTGGGCAACTAACAAGCTGAAGTATACTGAGTGTGTGTATGTGTGTGTGGGGGGGCATTTTCTGTCACAGTACCATTGATTTTCTATGATGCAAGTTTATTGGACTTCTGTGAGACAAAACAGAATTTGCATGTGGAAAGGAATTATTTTTGCATTGTTATCAGTTCCCTACTACTTGTACAGTTGTGAAATATCTCAAAGACAACGAATGACTAGGCTCAGCCTGCGAAAGTGACCTTTAGACAATGTACTTTTACATGGAAGCACACCATCTTTTCTCCCTACATTACTTATGAAGAGGAAGCAGAGAAAATTCAGGTCCTTAATTAACCACATTTCTCCAGCACAAAAAAAGCTACAGTTTCCAGTTTTTCAGTTCAAAAAATGATCCTTTTTTTTTTTTTTTGCGGCACGGGGGATCGAATTCACAACCTCGCGCCTGCCAGGCAGGCGCTTAAGCCACTGAGTCAAACTCCTGGCCCTGGTTTTTTGAGACAGCACTATGTAGCTCAGGCTGGCCTTGCACTCACGTGGTAGCCTAAGGCAGTCTGGAACTCACAACGCTCCTCCTACCTCAGCCTCCCGAGTGCTGGGATTAAAGGCGTGCACCACCATGCCCAGCAAAAAATGATCCTTTAGAGTAGTGTTGGTGAAACTTTTAGAGACCTAGTGCCCAAATTGCACCCTAAAACCCATTTATTTATCATGAAGTGCCAACAACACTGCAATTAAACCTGAATATTAAGGCTTTAGTTTAGAAAGAACAACCCATAATTTAACATTTTTTTGTCCTGAAAGAAAAATAAATAACATGTGTACCAGAGATTTGCCACCACTGCTTTAGAGCATAAAATGAAACCTGGTCCCCTGAATGGCTATGGATGAAGAATGGAATCAGAAGGGCTACTGAAAAATGACTGAGGCCAGGAGTGGTGGTGCATGCCTATAATCCCAGCACTTGGGAGGCTGAGGCAGGAGGATCACTGGGAGTTCAAGGCTAGCTGGACTACACAGTGAGCTCAAAACCAGCCTGAACTACACAGCAATACCTATCTCAAAAAATAAATAAATAAAAATTAAAAAAATTAAAAAAAATTTAAAAACCCTGAAAATCTTGGTATATTACTTATCCAGATGGTCTCTCAATGCCAAACATATGTTTTATTGACCTTTTTAAAGCCTCAATCAGATTTTCAGCTTGATTCAAACTGAGAGGGGGGTTAATCCAGCATTTGCTCGTCATCCTGTTAGCTGCTCTGTGAACTAAAAATATCCACAATATATATGTGTTTTAAGCTCAGGGTCATTACCGTGTCATTCTGTGACTGACGACTGCATGGAGTACAGATCTTCCTTTGGAGGAAGTGTCTGTTAACACAGGGACCGGCACACTGCAGTAATTCAGTACATATTTGCAGGATTGCATCAAGGTGTTTGAATCCTAAGCAACTGAGGGCAGTTGCCTCACTTCCTAGGGAGGTAGGGATACTGGGCAAGCAGCTAACAAGCTTCTAAAAATGGCTTTGGAGGATAAATTACTTTGGCCTCTGTAGAATTGGAATCAGGTATCTGGATTTATAGTATTTACTCAGCTGCCATTTCTGTTATCTAAAAATATAGCAAAGCAGCTTAGAACTGGCTGGTGAGACTAGTGCTCTGTGTGTGCTTACTTACTAACTTGGCATTCGTAGCTCCATGTATAAAGATCTGACAGCACCATAAAGGAGCATATCAGACGCAGGGTTTAAAGATAGAAACCCCCTATAGTGACTTGCCTTTCTCGAAGGCAGCATTTTCTAAACTAAGTTCCAAAGAATAGCAGCTGTTAATACATCTTCTAAGAAAAAGAGGTGGGAATGTGGTCAGTAAGTCTGGAAATCGTTGGGTAAAACATGGTGATGGGTTTCTTGACTGTAAGAATTTTTTTTTCAGTACTGGGGGTCACAGCAGGGTTTCACACATGCTGGGCAAGTGCTCTACCTCTGACCAACCTGAATGCACATTGTGATTCTTGGAAGGGGTGCGAATCCATGGAGGACGCAACAACAGCCTGCCCTCGGTTCCACGCGATCTGCTGCTGACCAATGTTTTCATCACGTTCATTTCACCCCATCTTCCTCTTTCCCAAAAACTTCATGTTGCCTCTGACGTCCAAGCCAAACTCTGCTGCCATTCCTGGGGAAGGGGGTGCTGGTGATTAAATTTAGGGTGTTGCATGCACATTCTGCCGTTAAGCTCTACCACCCAGAAGTGTGCTACCATAACAATATGGTTGTTTGGGTTTTTGCTGTTGTTGTTTTTGAGATAGAGTTCCTCTATGTTGTTCAGGCTGGTCTTGAATCCTGGGGCTCAAGTGATTCTCCTGCTGAGCCAGCCTATAGGCACGGGCCTACAGACATGTGCAACCTGTTAAGCTAGTTTGCACTTTTGATTAAAGTTTAGTATTCTCTACCTGGTCTTCCTCACTTTCTGTAATTTGCGTCTTTTCTCTCCCTTGAGCCTCATTTCCTCATGCTCTTAATTACATCCTGATCCAGATAGGTTCACCTCTATGTTTGCTTTCAGATACTCTATAAAACGGCTTTACATGTGCCTACCTCGTAACACTTATCAAGACCATTCCACAAGTATTTGAGCCAGACACAATGGTTCCCACCTATAATCCCAGCACTCTGGGAGGCTTTAGGCAGGAGGCCCACAAATTCAAACTGGCCTGGGCTGTTTAGTGTTTTACTGAGACCCTGGCTCAAAAACAAAGGCGGGGCAGGGCAGAGAGAGCCTAGTGCAAAAGCCCTGGGTTCAGTTCCCAGTATCAAAAGGGGAGACTTTGGTCTCAGTGCCCGACAGAGGATAAAAATCTAATAAATGCTATCTGGTATTACTCTTGTTACTGTTATTACTCCCTCCCTCGAGCTGTTGCGCATCCCTCCTTTATTCCTTTCTGCATAAACTCGATATTGCATTCCCTTTGTGTCAGTTCCTTTTGTCTCTGTTTCCCACATTTCCTTTATTTGATGTGGAAACTGATTCCATATGCCTCCTCTTGTACAGAAAAGTGCAAGTCCCCAGTCGCAGACAACTGCTGTCTCTGAACTCTATGTGGAAATCCAGAAACTGCCTAATTTACAGTGTTGCTTGCTCCAGAAGCCCTCCCCCGCATCACCCTTTCTCTTCTTTTGAAGGATTTATTCCATTTCTGCCTTCCTGTTACAAGCTCTCCATTGTTGGTCGTCCTTGATTTGGTTTAGTTGACTGGCCACTGTTTCACCTTGATCCACTTCTGTAGAGCAGAGCCCAAGTCTTGCCTTTATTTTTAATTTTCTTCTAGTGCTTAGACCAGGGCTTGCTTGTGCAAAAGTAGATAGTGAATATAATCAACTCTCTGCATCCTTGGATTCTGCATCCACAGATTCAAAACTATTTTTCAAGAATTGTATTTGTACTGAACATGGACAGACTTTTCTTCTTGATGTGATGCTGGAGAGCCCAGTGCCCTGCATATGCTAGGCAAGCACTTTGCCAACAAGTTACGCTCCTAGCCCCAGACTATTTTTTATTATTATTCCCTAAACAATATAACAGCTATTTACATAGCATTTACACTGTATTAGTGTTGGAAGTCATCTAGAGATGATTTAAAGTATACAAATAGATGTTCGTAGTTATATGGAAATTCCATACCATTTGTGTAAAGGATTTAAGCATCTGTGGGTTTTGACATTTGCGAAGGTTCCCAGAACCACTCTCTAGTGGATACCAAGGGAATGACTGTGATTTAGGTTGTGCAAGTTATAAATCTTTGTTGCAACCACTCACTTCTACTGCTGTCCCAGAGGTATAACCTCAGAGGTGCCCTAAACACCTGAATGAATGAATGAATGAATGTCACTGTGTTTAAATTTCATATAATATTCCCATGTCATGAAATCTTCTTTTTAAAAGTCTTTTCCTCAGTCATTTAAAAACATAGAGCTCCAAGGTAATATAAAAACTGGTAGTGGTTGGGTCTGAAGATTTGCTGACCTTCAGACTAGATAAATGACAGGCATGGAAAGGTGGTCACATCACAGCTGACTTTTTGAATGCTATCAGAAGAGGAAGTTCTGGTGATTTGTCTTTGGTCATGTGCTTGGCTCTTCCCTATACCATCCTGTGACTTTTTGCTCACAGAGATGTCCTAAAGCTGGAGACAACGCATTGCCTGAAAGAAAAGGTCATATGGCTCAATATTCCCTTTGAAGGTGCTCATTATGGATGTTTTCACACACAAGAGGTAGGATTATTTGTAAGTCACAGAAAATAACTTTGGGTAACTTGAGGTTTCCAGACATGGGGGCAACACATTGATGACTTCAGATCAGTTTAAGAGATTGCACCCAACCTTTTTAAAATGCAAGAGAAAAAAACAGAAAGCACAAGGTTGCATCTCAGGTACCACGGGTAAATATTATTTTGTGCAATTTTTGTCTTGTTTATATTTCCATGTGTATGCAGACGCTGGATAGCTGCCATCAAGATTAATCATTCCCACCATTTTGCACCTCTGATACACTGTGCTCAAGATTCAAATACCTGGGAGAGAGCAGATAGAAAATCTCTGTGTTAACCAAAGTCAATTCCTCTTGCTTGGAAATAATCCTCTCTCTTGTGTGTGAAAGCTCCCAAGTTAAGCACTTAGAAACGCCGAACCCTGCAAACTTTGCCGGGCCTCAGGGCCTCCTTTCAGCTTTGCAGCTGTGCTCTCAGGCAGAGGCACCCTCCCAGCCATTGCATGAGCCCTGTCAGCCAAGGAGGGCTGAACAGTGGTCAGAAGGAGCCACAGGAAGGTCAAAGCCAAACACAGTTGGAGCTGAGCACGTGTATGCTGTCTCAGCTAGGACCAGCACCCAGCCCCAGGCATGGAAAGGTGGTCACATCACAGCTGACTTTTTGAATGCTATCAGAAGAGTAAGTTCTGGTGATTTGTCTTTGATCATGTGCTTGGCTCTTCCCTGTACCATCCTGTGACTTTTTGCTCACAGAGATGTCCTACAGCTGGAGACAATGCATTGCCTGAAAGAAAAGGTCATATGGCTCAATATTCCCTTTGAAGGTGCTCATTATGGATGTTTTCACACACAAGAGGTAGGATTATTGCCACCAGGTCAGGCAAGGCATCTTGATTGCTGGTCCCCCAAGAGATCTCATTCCATGGGCAAAATGTATTTTCCCATGGAAAGACAAAGAAGTGTCATGGTGAGAGCAAGGACAACGGATGCTAGCCAAGCTAGACAACTAAGGTGACAACCAAGGAGTGAAATTATTTCCCCCTCTTTAATAAAAAAAAAAAAAAGAACTGCTGTTCTTATTCTGATAATAAAAGAAGGTTAATGCTCATGATTTAAAGTTAAAAATACTGCAAATTGCAAAGTAGAGCAAATGACATTTGAAAGAATGCAGCCAGGGTCAGATCACCACTGGAAACATCTTTTCAGATGTCCCTGTGTCCATGTCCTCCTCCTTTCATTCTCTCCTCCTCCACCTTCTCTTTCTCCTCCTTTGAAATACACTTCTCATGGCACCTTCTTCCCTGTGGACATCGGAAGGAATTCTTTTCCTTTTAAAGTTCTCATAAAGCAAGCCTTGGGGGCAGAATTGTACAGAACTCAGAATCAATGAGAAATGGAAGCTTAGAAGAAAATGATGTGTGGCAAATTAGCTGTAGCCTGTATAATTTGGAGCTACAGTAACAAGAATGAGATGTAATAGGAAGTTTAATCTGATTCAACAAACACACGTTTTGATTGCTTTTGTGCAGGTGGCTCTGCTAGGTGCTGAGGAGGGGAAGGAAACCAAGATGCATCAGGCAGAGTTGCTTCCTTCCAGGAGTTCCTTGACTAGTGAAAGAGAGAGGTGCAAAGAGGTTATAGCACCAACCAGCCTGTGGCAACTGCACCAACTACATGGGCCAAGTGCTATGGGGGCACAGAGGAAAAGGCAATTAAAATGCAATTATCAATTCATTTAACTTGTTCTCAGTTCCCTTTCCAATACCAATGCATTCCATCTGACTTCCACTGAAATCTCACCTGGGGCCTTTCCCATGTGTTTGCTTGGCTTTTGGTTCCTAGAAGGGGGATCTTATTTTTGGGGTGTTTTGCTTTGATTCCTCTCTTCCTCATCTGTTGAAATCCTTTGCACACTTTCAGGTCTCAGATATCAGTACCTCCTTCCCTCACCTCTCTTTCAGGGTCAGTACTCCTCTCTGCCAGCAGTGTTTTTCCCTCGTCGCTGTACTCCTCGTAATTTATAAGAGCACATCCCTGGTCTCCCATCCATTCTGTTAGGGTAGAGACCACACTTTTTGAAAATTTTCCTGGAACTTGACTGTATTTGGTTAATGTCTGTTGAATGAATGAAAAATAAATGACTGTGTAAATGACAGCGTACAATCCAATGAGCAAGGAACACTGAGACTGTTTAATACAATTAAGATGAGGTGGCTCTGATCACTTAACAGATGCTAGGAGCAGTGTGGGAGACTGGGTTGAATCTTAGGATGGAAGAAAAAGGACATAAGTGGAAAAACTCGTGACCTTGAATCAAGTTTCAGGTTTAGTGAATAGTCATATGGACGTTATATTCTTAGTTCCGTAAGATGTTAAACACTTTTAGAAAAGTGATGGAAACATGGAAACTCTGTACTGTCGTTGCAACTTTTTGTAAATCTAAAAATACTCTAAAATATAAATTTTATTTTAAAAAGGAGGAGGCAAGAAACTTAGCCGGTGGAGTTAGCCAATACAGGCCAGAGCCCTCTGACGATAAGTGTGAATAGAGCACTTTCCTCACTTTTGTTTAGAACTCTTAAGAAAACTGTTTGTTATACTTTGTATCTTTTCCTTTTCAAATTAATGAAGTTAACCAATGAGAAGAAAATTTATTAAAAGTTTGGTTTTTTCTTGTCATATGATTAGTCTCAAGCATGTTTTGCACTTGTCAAGAGAAATATCAGGTCTCCCCATTTTTACCACAATTTTAAAGGAGAAATATAAGATTCCCTAACTGTGAAAATCTCACTTGATGTTAATTAGAAGGCAGCTGTGCTCACCACTGCACCAACAGCGCCTCTTCTTAATACTGATTGAATAATAACAAATTCCATTCCACATCTCAAGGCAGCTGAACTCAGTCTATGGCCTTTGGTAAGAATCAACTGAGTGTAAGCTACTGCCCACAACCTGGGAAGTAATCTCAAATAAATGAAATTTGGTATCTGTAGTCAAAAATTATTCAGTTTCATAGGAGTTTAACTTTTTTGTGTGTGTGTCTGGTTCCCACAATGGAAACCAGGGCTTTGTGCCTGCATGGCAAATGCTCTACCCCTGTGCCACATCTCAGAGCCCTCCTCCTCTTTTTGAAAGGGGTCTTGCTGTGTTGCCAAACTGGTCTCAACAGCGATCCTCTGTCCTTAGCCTCCAAAGTGGCTGGGGGTAGTCGTGGGTCACTGTACTCAGCTATCAAGAGTACAGTATTTTAAAACTCCCCCCCAAAATGAGCCAGAATTAGTTTCAAGAACTAAATCCCATTTCTTTAAATTGAAATAATAAATACGTTTAGTTTATAATATGTTTAAGCATATCTTGCAAGGTCAATTTGTACTGAAATCAGATGAGAGTATCAAACTTGTGACTCATTCTGCTAATACCTAATTTTTTTTCTATTTTCTAACTTGTAGTCATTATGAAATGAGCCATGGCCTATGATTAAATCTTAAGTCTTAATGCGCAGAGCAGTGAACCCTGCACATACCAACAACCTAATTTCAAACCATCTGTTGGAAAGAACCAAGAGGAACTGTGGAGTTTCTAGCCCTACCTATTTTCTACGGGGTTAGTTCTTCTCTCCCCGATGGTATATACTAAAATCGCCTGTGTCTGGACAGCACCAAAAATCAAACAAGTTCAAATCTCTGGAGATAATGAATTAGGCTTATGACTAAATAACTTCATGTTAAGATATAAAATCAAAATCACTGCTCTCTTATGCTGCGGACATACTGAAAGACTGAGCCTGCAAAAAGGGAGATTAACACTCAGAAAGTTTCATCTGATAGGCCTCCTTGGAATGCAGCAACAGTAACATTGTCAATTTCTTGCAACAAAGAAAGCTAAAATGCATAGCAGAAGAGTAGAAAATGTCATCTGAAAAAATACCCAACAATGACCACTAGAAAGATGTTCAACCATCCTGGTCTCCTAGATTATTCTAGTTTTAGTGCTGAAAATTCTCACCTAGGAAACCATCAGTTTTCACCAGGGAAGTCTGTTACCCTACCACTATCTTGCTTTATGAAGTTTACAAAAATTGAGAAGGCCAGCAACACACTGGTCTCTACACTTCTTATCTGTAGCTTAAAAGCCAGGTACTATGATCCTGAAGTATAACGACTGCAAGAAGATGACCCAGAGGGGAAAAATGACTGCATAGAGTGAGCTGGGGTATTGGATACTAATAATCAAATCAGCAAAATAATGTTAATGGTAACGGTATATTAAGGCAGGAAGCAGTTTTTTTTTTAAGGCAGTGGTGGTGAACTTATGATGTGTGTACTGCCGCAGGCTGTTCCCTATCACTGAAAGCTCTAAAACGTTCTCCATCATAGTTTTAAGGAGTGACCTTCAAAACAATATTCACTGGCAGGCATTTACCCTGTGTTCAAAAGTCAGGAACCACTGCCCTGATTTTTCCACAGTATCCTCTGAAAGGTCCGTAGTTAATATCTGACTATTGTTAATAGCAACTTTTGGCTCATCAAATTGACATTTTCCTTTCTCATCAGGTGGCTGAGACTTAAGGAATTAAATTAATCTCAGGAGATTTTCTAAAAAGCTTACAAACAGTATCTATGTAGCCCCAGCAACAAATACCACGAGATTAATTTAATTTAATTGAATTCAAACAATACAGAAGAATAAAAAGTACTAAATGCCATTTCCCACTCTCAAACTGCTGTGCCTTCACAAGTGTGGTGTATATGTCCCTAGTCTTTTTTGGACATAGATCAACATATATATTTTTTAAAAAAGAACTTGTTAACTGCTTATCACTATAATGAATATCCAAGAGGATCAATTTATAAAGAAAAAAGTTTCACCGTGGCTCAGTTTGGGGAGGTTTCCTTCAGCCCATGGTCGGTTGGTGCCATTGCTTTGGGGGTGTGGTGAGGCAGTACATCATGGTGGGGGACGTAGGGAGGAACAGTGCCAATCACTCCTTAGCAATGAGGAGGAGAAAACAAAAAAGGGAGGAAGAGACAGGGACCCTACAAGAGCACATCCCCAGTGACCTGAAGACTCTTACTGGGCCCCTCCTTTTAAAGTTTCTACCACCTCCCCATAGTGCCAAGGTGGGGACCCAAAAATCTGGACATTCCAGATACAAACTGTAGCAAATAGTTTGGAAGATATCGTGTATATTAAATACAGCTTAATTTTTCACTTAATATGTCATGATCCTTTATCTCACTAATACGGAATTATCCTTTTATGAGCACTGAATAATTTTACTGTGTTGGGTTATATCTTTCTTTTCCCTAACCAAGTCCCTGTTGGTGGGCATTTAGGCTACAACATTTGCTTTTATAAAGAATGCTACAATAAATGTGTGTGTGTGTATGTGTGTGTGTGTTTGCTTTTGCACATCTGCCTAATTATTTCCTCTGAATAAAATCCCTAAAAGTGGAATTGTTGAGTAAAAGGCTGTCCACAAGGTTTAAGTGTGAGAGATATGTAAGTTTGACTTCATTTTATGAAGGTTAATGTTGAGAGTAAAATTTATGTGTTTGAGAAAAAAGTAAAATATCGTAATTCAGCTGATATAGTGGGAAAAGCAGCAGATAAGAAGTTAGGGTACCTTGGTTCCTTTTGTTGTTTACCTCCCAACAAACTAGTTGACCTTTAACAACACCCTTAATCTTTCTGGGCAGCTGACTCTTGCTTTCAGCTATGTGTCCTGTCTCATGGATCTTCCAAATAATTGACACAGCCATTTTCTACAATGCAAATATAACTCTGTGCCCAAGTTCAATTGCTTGCCATTACTTTCAAGATGAAACAAAAATTCTGATATGCAGCAATGTGCATTTTTAATTCCCTGCCCCATCACATGCCCAGCCAGGCTTTTGATCCAGTTTCCTTGGCCTCCTTGAATTACTCTCAAGTCTTACAATTTATGCCTCCAGGTGTTGGTTCAGATTTTTTCCCTCCTTCTAGAACACCCAGTCCCCCCTTACCTCACCAGCTACCTCTTGCTTATTCTTTAATAAATACCTTGGGCTTTTGCCTACTTGGAAATGTTTTGACCTTACAAGTTGAACCAATTCGTCTTCTTTTGGTTCTAATGGATACCACATCTATTTCACACATCCTGTGTAATGTAGCATTAATCATAGTATAGTAGGATGGCTGACTTTGTTGCTCCACTCTTTTGAGGGCAAAAAAATCAATGACATGTTCGTCTGTCTACCACAGAGTTTGACACACATATATTTGCTAAATCTTTGTGAAATAAAACAGTTGATTGCAATATATGAGGATTTAATGACAATTAAAAGTTGAAAGAAACGCCAGAGCAACCCCCAAGGAAACAACTGGAAATAATGTAGTTAAACAACACAAAGGAATCAAAATAGCACATTGGAAAATAATGATTTAAAATAAAGGAAGGCAGTTAGAAGGGAACAAAGAAACAAAAGAGACAAGTAGAAAAAAATAAGAAAATGGCAGCTGTAAGTCCAAAGACATCAAATGTAAACATTACACATTCCAACAAAAGGTAGAGATTGATCGTGAGGTTTCAAATACATGTTATCTATAAGAGAAACACTTCAGATTTGAAGATGTACATAGATTGAAAAGAAAAGGATAGAAGAAATATATGCCATGCAAATAAACACAAGAGAGTAAGAGTGGCTATGTGACTGACAGAATAGACTATAAGACAAGAAGTATTTGCATAATGAGCTTTCCTTGTTGCTGGACACAGTACCCAACACCTACAATTTAAAGGAGGGAGGTTTGATTTGCCTCATGTTTTAAGGGGATTCAGTCCATGGTGGTCTAACTCCAAGGGAGAAATATCATGATGGGAGGCCTTGGTTAAACAAAGATGCTTATCTCATGGCAGCTGGAAAACAGAATAGGGAAACAGGCCAGAGAGGAAGGGTCAAGGTACCAGACATAAACTACAAGGCTACACCACCATGACATACCCAGTGTGTGCTACTGCTGCCCTGGGAAGATCCCAAAGCCAGTGAAGTTGACACTCCACCCTAACTACCACAGTGTTACTGGAGATAAAGAAGGACTATTTATAGTTACAGAAAATGGCTCTCTCAATTATTTGGAAGATCCATGAGACAAGATGCAACTGGAGGCAAGAGTCAGATGCTTAAAAAGCTTAAGAAGATTCTGTGTTTTCAGAATCATCCCTTGGAACCTTCCCAGGTTCTTTAGCTGTGGGCTCTTCTCCACACTTTTCTAAGATATCATCTTGTCCAAGCACACCACAATGGCAGCCGTGATGGGGAAATCATAGCAGCTATGAAAAGGAAACATCCTGAAGAAGGATGTGCTGTTATTTTTAGATGTAGGGAAATGTTTAAGAGCTTCTTTTAAACCCCTGAACTTCTGATCTTCAGAGTATTGATACTCAAGGTTGATTTCTTCCATTTCTAGTCTTTCCTTTTGCTGGGTTGTGTCTTGCCACACTTTATTTCTCAGAAGTTCTTGTCTTGATATGAAAATACTTATACTCTTGTCTTTGATTTAGCATAGTTTTCCACCCTAGTGCCAGTTCTATTCTTTGGTATAAAGTACCATCTTCTGGTATGAGAGGAAGCTCTAGCCAGCTATTGATTTAAAGATTCCCCTAACCTTCTCCAACTTCCAAGGAGTATTCCCTGAGAGGATTGAAGATTATTTGAGTGGGATTCAAATGGCCCTACCTAAGATAGAGATCCACTAAATGAAAAGTATGGGGTTTGAGTAGGGGGTGGGGACTTTGGAACCACCTTGACTAGAGAAAGAGAGAAAGAGCAATAAAGAGAGAGAGATTCAAGGGAGAGAACATTAAATGGGGAGGAGAAAGAGAGAGAGAGACAGAGACAGACACAGAGAGAGATTGCATATTTCAAGGGGGAAACATTAAAACATTTTGTTCTGTTCTGGGATGAGCAAATAACCTCTCTCATCTGTAAACAAAAGCATCATCAACAAAAAAACCCATTACTCATTGTTGGAGGCAGGTTTGGTACTTATTTTGTTCATGTGTTTTGGATGTGATGACATGCCCAGTCCAGCCTTAAGGCGCAAGGCTCAAAGCAAGGGCTGTCATTTCTGGGCTATACTGAGAAGCAGCAGTCAGCTTGACATCTTAACACATCAGTGAATATTGGCTGAACAGTTTACCAACTCTGCCAGCCTACAGGATTCCCGAGATGGATGAGACACCATACTTACCCTGCAGGAATTTATGGGCTGGTGAGATAGATACATTAACAGATAATTATACAATGTGCTAAGTGCTTCTTTAGGGGGAACAGCTGGGTCCCCTGGGAGCACTAAGCCTTCTGACTCAGCCTGGGAGCCCCAGGAAGGCATTCAGACAGGAATGACCCCTGGGCTCAGTTAAGGGGTTGAAGAGGGGAATGAGCAACATCACGGAAATATGAAACAGCATGGTGCTTCCTGGGATCTACAAGCAATTCATTAACAGCAGAACATACCTCATACGAGTTCCTTTCCTACCCCGCCTTCTTTCCTCTATCCCTTCTTCCTTCTCACACTCATCCAGCCAACTTGTAGAGTTCTTTCCATGCTATCTCTGCCCAACACATAGGGCTACAAGCCAGGAAGAAAATGGAAAAAAAAAAAAAACTCCAACATAGTCATTTTCCTCATGGAATTAATCGCACAAATGGAAATGCAGTTTCAACTTGGGGTGAGGTGCTGCAAAGGAAAAGTCAAAGTAGGGTTACCTAATATAATGCAGGATGCCCCGTTAACCATGACTGAGAGAAAAAAACAAAATTTTAATGTAAATTTTTAAGTAGAAATATATCTCATGTAATATGTAGGACATACTTATACAAAAGTCTTTTGTTGTTATGGTTTATCTGAAATTCAAGGCTAACAGAGTATACTGTAGATTCATTTACTAAACCCAGCATTATGGTTATGGTCCTGTGGCCCCACCAAGTCTCATGTAATCATGACATAGATGCGGCTCAGTCTGGCGTTCATGATTGGTTTGTTGTCTAGCACTGGGATTGGTGATGTGAATGCTGCACCCACCCAGGGGTGGAGCTGACGTACAGAGTAAGGGTGAGAAGAAGGCGTGTTTTCTCTCGCCAACTGACACCTTGTTGTTTTACCACTGCCATGAATGGCTGCCCTGCCACACCACCCTGCCTTGCATCCAGCTGAATATGGACTGAAACCTACAAGAACTGTAAGAAATAAACCTTTCCGCTGGAATCGTGGTGCACGCCTTTAATCCCAGCACTCAGGAGGCTGAGGTAGAAGGAGCGTTGTAAGTTCGAGGCTGGCTTGGGCTACAAGGTGAGCGCAAGGCCGGCCTGAGCTACATAGTGCGACCCTGCCTCAAAAAACTAGGGCCAGGAGTTTGGCTCAATGGCTTAAGTGCCTGAGTGGCAGGCGCAAAGTTGTTGAGTTCAATCCCTGGTGCCACAAATAAATAAATAAATAAATAATAAAAAGTAAATAAACCTTTCCTTCCCTAATTTTGGGTGTCAGGTATTCTGTGTCAACAACGAGAAAAAAGTAACTAAGACACCAAGGAACCTGGAGTCTAAGGTGCCTTGAGATCATGTCTAGGCGACATGAGCTAGTTTGGGGCAACATCCAGGAAGGGATGGGAGAGGATGGGATGTGCAGAACAGGAGAGGCGAGGGACTGGGCATTTAGCTCAAAAGCTTAAGCGCTTGCTTGGTAAGTGCCAGGTCATGAGTTCAATCCCTGGTACAAAAAACAAAAACAAAAAAAAAAAAAGGTTGCTAAGAACAGGAGAGATGGCAGGGAAAGGAAGGTGTTCTCAGAGGAGGAAAACAGCATGAATAGTAGCAGAACAGTCTCGATGGTGCATTTATGAATCAGAGAAGGCCTCTGGGGCTCCAGCATAGATAGCTAATTCACTGGGCTCTGGAGAGAGGAGCAGCAATTGGGAAGTGGATAAATATACGGCACTGTTGAGGAGGGATACTGTACAAGTAAATGTCAGGTACTGACTCAGCTTATTGATTCTTGAAGATGAATCAGTGGAGATGTGTCCTGGATCCACTTAGCCCCTCTGTTGCCAGGTGGCTGGGGACTCGGATGTGGAGACCAGTGCACAGCCAGCACTAAATTCTTAAACCAGGCAGAGTCATCTCCCGAATGATCTGACTTTGCCCCTAAACAGCTAGTTGCAGAGAGTTTTGAAACCTGGAAAGGATTCTGGAGGCCACTTTATTTCAGTTTAAACATAAGCTGCCCCCTTTAGTCACCTTCCCTTACCTCCTCATTTTACCTTTGAGGTCGTATCACCCACTGAATAGCATAAGCTGATCTGTCAGAGAGAAGCCACTGGGAGAAATATTTTAGTAAAGCAGGTAGGCTGTATTTGCTCCCCGGATGGGTAAGGTTCTGGGTAAGGAGGCTGTGTCAACATCCTGTGTATGCCCTGTGGTGTCAGACAAGCTGCACCAAGCCAGTCACCGGAAGTAGTGGTTCTCAGTGGGGGTGATGCCATTCCACTCCAAGAGACATTTGGCTATGTCTAGAGGCAGTCTTAATTGTCACAACAGGGATGAGGGGGGTGCTACTGGCATCTAGCGGGTAGAGACCAGGGATGCTGTTAAAGTTCCTACAGTGCACAGTGTGCCCCCCTTCTCCTCCCCAACAAAGACTTATCTGGCCCAAAATATCAGTAGTGCTGGGGTGAGCAATTCTGCAAGAGAGATGGTGGCATGGGGAAGGGGGGTGCTATTCTGAGTCCAGGGGCAGAAACAAGGTCCCAGGCTTCCAATATTAAT
>RJWM01007444.1:46740-78205 GCA_004363535.1 Dasyprocta punctata | reverse complement strand
AAATCAAATTACCAATAACATATCTTACAGAATTAGAGAAAACAAATCTAAAATTCATTTGGAACAAGAAGAGACCTAGAATAGCAAGGGTAGTCCTCAGCCACAAAGACAAGACAGGGGACACCACAACTCCTAACCTGAAATTATACTATAAAGCTATCATAATTAAAACAGTGTACTACTGGCAAAAAAAAAAAAAAAAAAAAAAACAGACCCGAGGATCTGTGAAATAGATTAGAAGATCCAGAAACAACTCCAGACACACAAAGCTATCTTATTTTTGATAAAGATGCTAAATACATTCATTGGACAAAAGATAGCCTTTTTAATAAATGGTGTTGGAAAAACTGGCTTTCTACATGTCAAAGATTAAGATTAGACCCATATCTTTCACCATGTACTAAGTAAAAATCTAAATGGATTAAAATCTCAACATTAAAACAGAAACATTAAATATGCTGAAAGATAAAGTAGGTAAGACTCTTGAAGACATTGGTATAGGCAAAGACTTTATGAATAAAAGCCAGACTGCACAGGAATTAATGCAAAGAATTAACAAATGAGATCTCATCATAGTGAAAAGCTTTTGCACAGCAAGAGAAACCACCAACTGGGTGAGGAGACTACCCACAATGTAGGAGAAATTGTTTGCCAGCTGTCCCTCAGATAAAGGATTAATATCGAAGACATATAAAGAAATTAAAAAAGCAGTCCTCCAAGATTTAAAGAACCAATTCAAAAATGGGCATCTGAGATGAACATACACTTCTCAGATGAAGAAGTACAAACAGCAAATAAATACATAAAAAAAATGTTCAACGGCACTGGCCATTTGACAGATGCAAATGAAAGTATCACTCAGATTCCACCTCACCCTAGAAAGAATGGCTAGTATTATGAAGTCAACTAATGACAAATGCTGGAGGGGCTGTGGGTAAAAAGAAACCCTTCTTCACTGTTGGTGGGAATGTAGGCTGCTGCAACCTCTGTGGAAGTCAGTGTGGAGATTCCTCAAAAAGCTAGGATTGGAAGTCCCATTTGACCCAGCTATTCCCCTTCTGGGTATCTTCCTGAAAGAACTAAAAATATCTCATCACAGCAATATATGTTCATCTATGTTTTTTGCTGCCCAATTCATAATTGCTAGACCATGGAAGCAGCGCAAATGTCCCTCGACTGAAGAATGAATAAAAAATTGTGGTATTTCTATGTAATGGAATACTACTCAGCTATAGAGAACAACAAACTAGACATTTTTGCCCTCAAATGGATGAATGCTGAGGATATGCTTCTCAGAGAACTGTGTAAGTCACATATACATGACTATCGTATTGCACTGGTTTTAAGAACTCAAACAAAACCTAAGTATATATAAAAGTTACTTGGGTCAGTTAGAGAAAAAGAAAAAGAGAATGTTTACTATTTGATATTTGATCCAATTTTGCTTTTTGAATTTCATTTTTTTCTGCTTAAAAAATAGGTCTTGAAATCTTTAAAAAATGAATTGTTTTTCTTTGTAGATGAAGTTTTAGCTTTTGCTGGTGCTTTCA
The DNA here is from genome assembly GCA_004363535.1 of Dasyprocta punctata. NCBI lineage: Eukaryota > Metazoa > Chordata > Mammalia > Rodentia > Dasyproctidae > Dasyprocta > Dasyprocta punctata. The sequence continues at coordinate 76,655 of RJWM01007444.1, read as the reverse complement.
ATATTTTTTCCTTAGACATAAATTTGTATATGTGCATGCATAGGATGGCTAAAATGACTATATTTCTAAATGTTTTGGTTATTGAAAAGGAACAGTTGATACTCCCATGTTTACATTAATTTTGCATGTCTATATCTGTTAATCTAAACAACCCTTTTGAAGGTAGTGATATGCAATATTGCAGCCATTGTCAAATTCCTACCATCTTGCTTTGTAAACCTATATTATTACTGTTTTGGATTTGTATAAATAAATAAATAAATAGAACAAATAAGTTTGCTCAGGTAAAATTGATTATATTGGGATCCAATGGGAAAGTGAGTCACATAGCAGGTAGACATGAATACAGAATAGGGCCTTTTCCTGTAGTGGGTTGGGTTAGTGGCTCCTGGATTCCTCAAGATGATCACACCTACTTAGAATATCAATACCTGATGTTTATACTTAGGTTGTATTTGCATTTTTTTTGTCTTTTGTCTTGAGATCTAGCCCACAGCCCAGGTGTCTGTCTTCTCCAAGGATGAAAAGCATCTGGTCTTCTGCACTGGCTTCTTTGAGAGTCTATTCCTATCTGACTATATTTCTAATTAACTCAGCTGCCTATCACATTACTCCCTCTGAAGAAGTACCCCAGTCTGCCATGAGGGCATAATGGGTGATGACCTATCTGTCTTCTTCAGGCTGAAGGGAGTCATGCTTGTTGATCAGCAGTCAGAGATATTCTACAGAGGGTCTATCTGAAGGCCCTCAATAGACATCAGGCATTTTCATCTTGGGTAGGTGTACAGCTTTAAGTCTGGAGGTGACTAAGTCAAAGAAACAATGAAGTATGCATGGGTCAGATAATAGAATCCAAAGAATACTTATGAGTATAGCTAACAAAGATTTCCATGAAGAGGAACTAGTAATGGCTTCCCGTAAGGAGGATAAGGATAAGGTTCAGGTAATTTGAGAGTCTGACGTTATTGATTTGTCATCTAATATCTTGGACAGGAAGGTACACACTACATTCAGTTTTTACAGTTGCACAAGTTCTCCCCTGTGCTGCTGTTGCAATGTCTAATGCCATCTGATTTTGGAGCATGGTGTGTCTCATTAATTTTACTTCTTTTTTAGGAGAGAGAGGCCAGCGGTGGTGTCATTTAAGGCCTGTTCAGTATAGTTAATTAAGGCCTCATTATGTGTCATGCAAGCTTTACTCTGGACAAGATTTAGTAGGTCTCAGTAAAAAGAATCTAAAAGGAATCTAGCATATTTGTAATTGTTTTTATCTGTATGATCACTTGAGGTTTGGCATCTTTTAGGCAAGAAAAAATTTTAATCAAAGAATATGTAATCAAAGTATAATCAAAGCATGAGCATTAGTGCTGACAGGTAAGTTTTAGAAACTGTTTTTAAGGGATAGCAATTGTAACCCACTGGCTCTTAGGTTCCTTTATTGATGGAGTCTGACGTTTTGTCATAAATCTCTCTAGTTTTAATTTTAATTATCTCTAATTTTGAAAAAGGACAAAGAGACATGTGCCAGTGTCCAGTAATAGACTGGTTTTTGCCTCTTGTCATGATTGCTCAGGGCTCCTCCATAGAGATGACAGGTAGAGATGACAGTCTGGTCAGAGGGAGGAGGCAGAGTGCCCCAAGGCCCTTTAGTCTTGATGGACCACATAGGAAGATGAATCTGAGTTCTGGCTCAGAGCTCAGAGTGAAGTTTTGCTTCCAGTGGCAGTCTTTACAGTCAGGGCATAGTTTAGTGGGCCTCTTAAGGCAGTCCTTCTTAAGGTGGGCCCCTAGACTATAGTTGTAGCAGTTGAATCAAGTCATTGAACTCTTCTTGGAGCCCCAAGAATCAGATTTAAGTTCTGTTTCTTTTAAGGTCTCTGGTTCCTTTCTTTGCCTTTCTCCCAGTCCTGATTATAGACTATTAAGGAGGCAGTTTTTACTAAAGTACAAAGTGAACTAACTGGAGCAAAAGCTATCTTTTTTTTTTAACTTTTTCTAATATCTGAGATTGACTGAGTTATAAACATGTCTTTAAGAGTAATTTGTCCTTCTATTGAATAAGGATCTAGGGAAGTATGTTTTACTAGTGCCTCTAGTACACGATCTAAGAAGTCAGAGTGTTTTTTATCTTTCTCCTGAAAAATAGTTGACAATCTAAAATAATTAGAAGGTTTGGTTTTTCTTCTTCTTAGACCTTCAAGAATATACACTTGAAAATGTCTCCTGCTTCAATCTTCTGACTTGTTGTTAGGCAAGTAAGGATCTTGGGTGGGAACTGCTTGTGCCCCAGTGGGAACTGGTGGTTCCTCTAGCTGTTGATCTTCTTGCTGTCTAAAATTAACAATATGATATCCATCTACAAATGCAACAGCAGCTTATAATTCTATTTGTCTTTCATTGGACTTTTAAGATTAACATTACATCTTTCCAATATTGTTTATAAGTTTGAGCAAAACTTCTGAAGACATTGATGTACTTATCAGGATCATCTGAAAATTTTCCTAGTTCTAGATTTATTTGCTTTAAGCCACTGAGAGAAAGAGATCTATGAATGGGGGTAGTCTCACAATAATTATAATGATAACTTGAACATAAATAAGAATTATTTTTTAATGTTAGAAAATTTTCAACATAAGGCAATTCTGACCATTTTCCCTCTTTTTTACAGTATACTTCTATTTGTAAAATAACATCATAATTAATACTTTCCTCTGCATTCTGTTTTGGCTCTAGAAGGTAGGTAGCCCACACCACACCCACATACAGAGAAATATCATATGGCTCTTTTTTAACATGTAAGTGCTGAACATCTTCCAGTGCTTATGAATGCATTCCAAAAGAGTAAGAGACATTGATAATGAGTTATCTATGTCTGCAGTGTAAAAAGTAACATGTAAGAGTTGAACATCTTCCAGTGCATGAGACATTTGTCTTTTGCCACCAGGAATTGAACTCAGTACATTTGGCTTGTCAGGCAGGCACTTGTACCACTGAGTTATGTCTCCAGCCCTATGGTGCATTAAACTTTGACACTGAGTTACCTATGCAAAAAGAAATATTTGGGCATCCCTTTCTTATTTCTATTTGATAATGTCTTCAAGGCATCCCTCAGGTTGACTCCACTCCAGGGCAGGTGAATGCTCTCAGGCGAGAGTAAAAGACAAAATTCAACCACCTTATCCACCCTCAAATTGGCATGGGAAATTTTATCTTCCCAGGTGGCTTGTGAACTTTGTTTCCATAAGACATTTATAAGCTTAAGTTACAATTAGTCCTAATTGTGACAGGAATATTTAAAGAAAAAGGAACCATAACTTTGTAATAAACTATTGTTTTTGTTAATTTGAAGAAGGCCTATATAAAACCATAAATTGGAAGTAGAGCAGTTCTCTGGTGGTATTGTGAAGGCGATCACCTCTGGAAATATATAAGGCAACAAAAGACTTGGGGAATTCCACTCTGGGCCCTAGGGCAAAGAAGCCTCCAACATGCTTGTGTTACTCATCTAATCACCTGAGCAACCTTTTATAATAGTGGGACATGGCTATGCTTTAAATTTTATATGTTTGAAGCTCACAGGTTATACTTATAAATTATCATCTAGCAATCACATTTTATATGTTAGTAAAGGCACATCAGTCTTTTATGCACACAGAAAGGAAAAAGGTGACTATTTACTCTTAAATAACATATGTAAGGAACAAATACAAATCATTCCCCTAGTAGGTGTTGTGAAATTTTAACCATTGCTGCAAGCTGTCTCAGCCTAAATTCTGAAGAGAGGGGTAGTCTAAGTGACCTTAAAATTCACTGAAAAATTTAGGAAGAGTTTCTAGTTTAGTAGCAGATTGAAAAGTATGATAGATAATGGAAATTTTTCTGTGGTCAGGAGCCAGGTTCTACTGAGAAATATTTAGGTATCCTGGCCATGACTCCTCAGTTGTTCTCGGGTTTTATTGGCTCATACAGCCAGAGATCACTCTCCAAAAAGAATCCAGCTGTTTATCTGATTAGCATTCCATTGGTGATTGGTTTCAATGGGGATTCACCAAAGAGATGCTGAAGAAATCTGTTCTCTGCTTTAAGAGTGGTAGCTGCTCTAAGATTGTTTAATTAGCTGGCAGAGTAACCACTGTTCGTCAAAGTTATATAAGGGATAGTTAAAAGCTTGAGCAAGATCATGACCTAGCACTTTATAAGTTTACAATAAAGGTTTTAAAGTCCACAACTTGAAAGTTTGGAGAGTCTACTTAGTCTAAATGTGTTTTGGTACAGTAGGTGTGGTGCTTTTGGAAATAGCTCCTTCTAGTTTCACCCAGAAGTCAATTCTTTCCACTGTGTCTCAGGTTCAGTACCCGAAAGAGACATGCCCAGAACACTAAGCTGGAACATGGTTTTCATATGTGCTCTCCTTGCTGGACAAAATTCCAATGCCTCATCTGACCCAGAGATGGGGTATATTTCCCTCATCTAAGATGACTTTCCTGTCTTCAGTGTTAGCAAACACATATTTTCTATGTGCTTAACTTAGGAGGAAAAGTTGAAACAATCCAGAGTTTTTTTTTTTTCTAGTTTTGCATGCCTCTCAAAGGGAAAGTGCAAAGTGGCAGGAAAAGAGTAGAAGTAAGACCAGAGAAAGGAAGCTGAAACAGATCAGGCTTGACATTTCCTCCAGAGTATAAAGGAGGATTAGAGCCACTCTCTCAGTGAAACCTGTCCTTGCAGTCTTAAGAATGGCCACTGACCTAGTGTGGTTTAATTGTAGAAGGAACCCCATGTTTCATTATAGGCATGTACATTTTCTAAGACTGAGTTAGATTTTATTTAAGAAGACTTGTTTTACAGAAGTTTATATTAAAGTCTACAGGAGTGTTCTAATATTACTCTAGTGCTATTATCTTAATAAAGGCAAGCGAGGAGTACCAGTAAGTTTAGTAACTAGTTCAAGTGCATTATGTACAACAGCAAAATAAGATTAAAAATGTCTCATTAAAGAAATATCATAACCTTATAACCTTTCCATGTTTTAACTTAAATTTATCATCTTTAAAAAAAACTATATGAGACAAAGTAATTATGTGCAATGACCAAAAGACAAAGCACAAGCGATTACAAGCCATGGGTAAAGACAGGCACACGTAATTATAATCAATGGGCAAAGACAAGACAAAATTTGAAACACAAAATTTTGCCTTAATGGGTCCCAGTCCAGAATTCATTAAACAAAAGCAAACTCTTACCTCCATCCTATGATCTTGGTGGAAGACCTCCAAATGATATAGGGGCAAGAAACTCCCAACCTACTATATGTCCAGTATGAGTTCATTTTCTCTAGTATTGAAGAATGAATTTTAGGAACAACACAGATAAAAGCAGAATATATTTATTAAGAGAAAGAAAGCATCTGTCTGAGAGAGAGACAAAAGGGGTCTCAAGTGGGTTGCGAAGGATTCTGCCTTTCCTAGGTTTTTTTTTTTTTTTGAGCAAAACCGTGAGATGAGACAGGTCCAAGGTGGGAAAAATTGGAACTCACACCACAGGCGGGCATGAGGTGGAACAGAAGTATGGTGAACCGATAAGATTATGAGTGTAACAGCTCAGGTAAAATTGACTAAATCGGGATCCAATGGGGAAGCCAGTCACATAGCGAGTGAATATGAATCTAGAATAGGGCTTTTTCCTGTAGGAGATTAAGTTAGTGGCTCTTTCTGGATTCCTCCAGGTGATCACACCTATTCTTAATATCAACCCCTGATGTTTATACTTTGGTTGCGGTTGCATTCATTTTGTCTTTTGTCTTGAGATCTGGCCTACAGCCCAGGTATCTGTCTCTTCCAAGATTGCAAGGTTTATGCTTTTTGCACTAGCTCCTTCCAGGTCCTAACTCCGACTGCCTATAATATTTCTAATAACTCAGCTGCCTATAACAAGAGTAATTAGTTTCTAATTCTGACTAAGTATTAAAAGTCAGCTAAACATGGACTAAAACGTGTATATTTATTTTTGAGAGCTATAAGATTAAATCTAGACTTGTTTTTAATATAACCCTGAGATAAGTGAAGATGAGCATCATCTAGTAAAGGTCCAAGAAAAGAGAAACTTACCATTTTGGAAACTAGTCCTTAAATTAAGCAGCTATGGAAGAGATAATTGCCTACAACCAAACACTGTTGCAAACTGTGTTATTCCCTAGGGTTAAAGCAGTAGAGAAGGCACAAAACAGTGATTCCAAGCATGACACAAGAACTAAATACTAACAATCTCAGGTGCAGAAAGTCAAAATCAAGAGCTTTCCCAGGCTGAATCTCTAAAATAGCAAAACATATCTCTAGAGACAGAAGTCATGATTGACTCCAGCAGAATTGTCAAACAGAAAATGAAATCAATAGTCAAAGGTCCTGAATGACTGCTTTTAACCTTTCGAAAGACAGTAAGAGAAAACAAAAGTTTTCCTATATTCTTTAGGTTTATTTATTTATTTATTTATTTATTTTCTGTATCAGGAATCAAACTCATGACCTTGTGCTTGCCAAGAAGTCGCTCGTGCCACTGAGCTAAACCCTATTCTTTAGGTCTTAATTTTTTTCTAGATCTTGCCTAGTCTGTTTTGGGTGAGAGAAAAGACACATAAATGTGGGTAGTTTTAAATTTCCCATTTATTTATATAAGGATATTGCCCTTCAGGAGCTTGAACAAAATCAGCTAAGGATGAATACAGTTTTGTGGAGGTTTTAACTATAGCTGACCTAGAGTCTCCACCATCAAGACACTAAGGGCAAGTATGGGAAGAGTCAGAACGTAATAGTGAGTGAGACTTTGATTAAAATGGTCTTGGAAACCTCTCCTAATGTTCCAAAGACCAAGAAAGGGTAGCTTCAGGCTCAGTGATAGTGGATCCCCTAAGAGCTGGAGGTGTCTTTTTTCTGTTGCTCACATTTGTAGTGAAACATAAGTGAGAATTATTTTAGTGCAAAGAAAGGCCATACAAAAGGCAATTTTGACCATTTTTATAGTACAATTCCAGTTGTGAAAAGCAACATCATCAATATTTTCCTTTATATTAACTGATTTTAAAGCATGGCTTCATACTGAGATAAAGGTATTGACTAGGGCCACAATTGAATCTATGGTGAATGATCCCTAGACTTAATTATTTACCAAATGTTATTTTACTTTTTAAGCAGTTTAAAATCAAACACCTGAAGCTCAAGGACAAGCTGATTTTGATTTCTTTGTGTGTGTGGTTTTATGTGACAGGGTCTTGCTATGCAGTTTGGGCTTATCTTGAGCTCACACTGCAGCCCAGGCTGGTCTTGAACTCTCAATGATCGTCCTTCCTCAGCCTCCCAAGTTCTGGGATTACAGACGTGAGTCACCATGCCTGGCTCTGATTTTGATTATTAAGATCATTTCTAATCACGATCAGGAAGCAACAAGAGCCTGTTGATATTTAGATAAACAGGATTTAGAATGTTTTATCTTTAAATAGTCTGGATTTGCAGGCTGAGGAATATCAAAAGCCTCATGTGGCTCTGGGTCTAAGCCAGCACACAGAGGGCACATTTTTTTATTCTTTTATTTATTTGCTTACTTATTTATTTATTTTAATTTTTATTTAAGCAAAGAAAAAAAGACATATATAACAAAGACAAGCAAAAGAGATAAACAAACGACTAGAGTAAATGCACAACAATAACATTGCAGGTTTACAAAACAGGATGATAGAAACTTGACAATGGTTGCAATATTGCATATTGTTATCTTTAAAATGGTTACTTACTTTAACAGATATAGACATGCAAAATTGATCTAATCATATGAGTATTAATTGTTCCTTCTCAATAACGAATACAGGGCACAGCCATTGCTCTGAACTCCTTGCAGACAGACTCAGGGTCCAGGCGGCGTCACATACCAGGGTACACTCTGCCTAGCTCCCTGGGACAGGGAGGCCTCGACCCCCACCCAGTTAAGGTGGAGGCTCCACCCACACACCCCAAGAGGCCGCTCTCAATTGCTGAGCACAGGATCCAGCTCTACCGGGTCCCATGTTTCAGCGCAACCCACCACTCAGAGCAACCCACAGGGGAACACCCAGTCAGACTTGTGGGACACAGAGCCACATAGGTTCTAGAAGGAAATGACAAAACAAAAGACCAAGAGGCAGTCTCAGTCTCCCAGCCCACTAAGAACAAACCCTAGAGACACTGAAATGGAAGAAAGTGGGAGTCACAAAATGGACTTTCTGAAATGATAGAAAATGCAATAAACAGTTTGATGAAGCTATAGAGAAATTCAAATCAGAAATATTCTCTCAGCTAAAAAATGAAATGAGAATTATTATCAAAGAAATGTGTGTATCTGAAGAAGAGTAAGATAAAAAATAGAAGAACTTAAGAAAATGATGGAAACTTTGATTGAACAATATAAGACACAAACAGAATGCATGAAAGAGATGCAAAGGGAAATGCAGGAAATGAAAAACTCCATGGAAAGTTGGAAAAACCGCTTAAATGAAGCTGAAGATAGAATCTCAGATCTTGAAGACAGCATGGGAGATCATGGCCATGAAAGAAAAGATCTCTTAAAAGTAGTAAGGAACCAAGAAACAAATCGATAGCTGCAAGACAATGCCAAGAGAAATAACATAAGATTAATACGCATAAATGAAAAAGCAGGGGTCAATACTAATGACCTGTGAAGACTATTCACAGAAATAATAGCAGAAAACTTTCCAAACATGGGAAGAGAATCTGAAATACAGGTAACTGAGGCATACAGAACCCCAGTTAACCATAACCAAAATAAATCCTCACCCAGACATATAATAATAAGGGTATCAGAAATACAGCACAAGGACAAAATACTAAAACCTGTCAGAGAAAAGAAACAGATCACCTATGAAGGAAAGCCTATCAGAATCATGGCAGACTTCTCAAACAAAAGCCTTTAAGTTAAGAAGACCTTGGAGTGAAGTATTTCAAATCCTGAAAGAAAACAACTTTCAACCCAGATTGATGTCCCGTGCAAAACTATCCTTAAAAATTGATGGAGAAATAAGATACTTTCATGACAAAGAACAACTGAAGAAATTTATAGCCACAAAACCAACACTACAAAGAGTACTGAAAGACACTCTAGAAAGAGACAAAGATAGCCACAATCTTAAGAACAACAACAAAAGGAAACCACTAAGCAGGACAAGCAATTAAACAGAAAATGTAGAAAACAAACAACAGAAATATATCATGCCAGGGATGAGCCAGTACATATCAGTTATATCAATCAATGTAAGTGGTCTCAACTCACCAATAAAAAGAAACAGACTATCAGAGTGGGTTAAGAAACAAAACCCAAGAATATGCTGTGTACAAGAAACACATTTCCCTCAAAACGAAATTCACAGACTAAAAATCAAAGGCTGGAAAACAATACTCCATGCAACAGGAACCCAGAAAAAAGCAGGGGTAGCTATTATGTTTGCAGACGATGCAAACTTCAAACCAAAAATGATCAAAAGAGATAAAGAAGGTCACTACATACTTGTGAGGGGAAAACTTCAAGAGGAAGAGATTACAATCATAAATATATATGCACCGAATATGGGAGCACCCAACTATGCAAGACAATTCTTACTAGACATGAAAAACCAAATAAACAATGATACAGTTATAACAGGGGACCTTAATACCCCATTGTCACAGAGATAGATCAACCAAACAAAAAATCAGCAAAGAAATAGCAGAACTGAATCAACCTTGTGAACAAATGGACCTAGTAGGTGTATAACATGTATTCCAGCCATCAACATGAGAATACACATTCTTTTCAGCTGCACATGAATCATTCTCTAAAATAGACCATGTACTGGTCCAAAAAACAAGCTTAAGCAAATGCAAAGGAACTGAAATAATTCCATGCATATTATCTGACCATAGCGCAGTAAAATTGGAAATGAATGACAAAAAAACCTACAATAACCACATAGACACATGGAAATTAAATCATACCCACCCAAATAACCAATGGGTCACAGACGAAGTTAAAGAAAAAATTAAACAATATCTAAAATTGAATGAAAATGCAAATACAAATTACTGGAACCTGTGGGATACAATGAAAGCAGTCCTCAGAGGGAAATTTATAGCACTAAACTCTCATATCAGAAAAATGGAAAGAACACACATAAAAAACCTAATGCTGTACCTCAAACTTCTTGAAAAAGAAGAGCAAGTCAAGTCCAAAGCCCAAAGAAAGGAGGAAATTATTAAGATTAGAGCAGAAATTAATGCAATTGAAACTAAGGAAACAATACAAAGAATTAATGAATCAAAGAATTGGCTCTTTGAAAGAGTAAATAAAGTTGATAAACCCCTAGCCAACCTTATCAAGAAAAGGAAAGAAGAAATTCAATGCATGCAATAAGAAATGAAAAGGGTGAAATCACTACAGACCCGGTGGAAATACAGAACATCAACACGTACTTCAAAAACCTTTGCTGACATAGATTTGATAACACAGAAGAAATGGACAGATTCCTAGAAACCTATGAATTACTAAAGCTGAATCAAGAAGATGTAAACCTGCTGAATAACCCAATTTCAGCTAATGAAATTGAAAATATAATTAAGAACCTACCAACAAAGAAAAGCCCGGGCCCTGATGGATTCACTGCTGAATTCTACAAGAAATTGAGGGAAGACTTAATGCCAACACTCCTCAAACTCTTCAATGAAATCGAAAGCGAAGCAAGTCTCCCTAACTCATTCCTGGAAACAAGTATTACCCTAATACCAAAACCAGAGAAAGACCCAACCAAAAAAGAAAATTACAGGCCAATCTCCCTAATGAACATAGATGCAAAAATCCTCAATAAAATACTGGCAAATAGAATACAGCAAGTTATCAGAAAGATTATACACCACGATCGAGTGGGATTCATCCCAGGAATGCAGGGATGTTTCAACATATGAAAATCAATACATGTAATACACCATATCAACAGGGTCAAGGACAAGAACCACATGATCATCTCAATAGATGCAGAAAAAGCTTTTGACAAAATCCAACACCCATTCATGATAAAAACCCTACAGAAAATTGGGTTTTATCAATTTTATTTACTCTTTCAAAGAACCAACTCTTCGATTCATTAATTCTTTGTATTGTTTCCTTAGTTTCAATTGCATTAATTTCTGCTCTAATCTTAATAATTTCCTCCCTTCTTTGGGCTTTGGACTTGACTTGCTCTTCTTTTTCAAGAAGTTTGAGGTGTAGCATTAGGTTTTTTATGTGTGTTCTTTCCATTTTTCTGATATGAGAGTTTAGTGCTATAAACTTCCCTCTGAGGACTGCTTTCATTGTATCCCACAGGTTCCAGTAATTTGTATTTGCATTTTCATTCAATTGTAGCTATTGTTTAATTTCTTCTTTAACTTCTTCTGTGACCCACTAGTTATTTAGTACAGTATTATTTAATTTCCATGTGTTTATGCAGCTATTGTAGGGTTTTTTGTCATTCATTTCCAATTTTACTGCGCTATGGTCAGATAGTATGCATGGAATTATTTCAGCTCCTTTGCATTTACTTAAGCATGTTTTTTGGACCAGTATATGATCTATTTTAGAGAATGACTCATGTGTAGCTCAGAAGAATGTGTATTCTGATGTTGAAGGATGCAATACTCAGTATACATCTAATAGGTCCATTTGTTCACAAGGTTGATTCAGTTCTGCTGTTTCTTTGCTGATTTTTTGTTTGGTTGATCTGTCTCTCTGTGCCAATGGGGTGTTAAGGTCCCCTGTTATAACTGTATTATTATTTATTTGGTTTTTCATGTCTATTAAGAAGTGTCTTACATAGTTGGGTGCTCCCATATTCGGTGCATATATATTTATGATTGTAATCTCTTCCTCTTGAAGTTTTCCCCTCACAAGTATGTAGTGACCTTCTTTATCTCTTTTGATCATTCTCAGTTTGAAGTTTGTATTGTCTGCAAATGTAATAACTATCCCTGCTTTTATTCTTTTATTTTTATTTATTTATTTTATTTGTTTTTTTTTTAAATTTTCTCCCTATTCACATTCTAATATAGAAACTTTGTGAGTAGTAGTACTTATCAGTACAAAAACAGATTTCACCAAGATCCAACCTGAGGTCTGAGGAGAAGCATTTTCTCCTCTGCCCTGATCCCTCTTTAAATGTTTTCCTATCTTATCCCAATTTTGGATATCTGCGGTTCCCAACCCATGGAAACCACGAATTATTTTTAATAATTTTTTGTAACTTTTTTGTGAACTTGTGGGTACTGTCTTGAGCTCCAGTGTGCTTCAACAGCATACAGAATAACTGTACATATCCTTAATTTTTCACTGACAATTTCTGCCCCATTATCCCAGCTAACTGGGAACTTTCCACGTTGCCAAGTGCTTTATCTTTTACTTTCTGTTTGGACATCCCTGAATTAATTGCAGAGTCCTCTTACTGTGTCGAATCTTCTTATTTCAATTCAGGTGTATCTTCCTTCTCAGGCCTAATCACAATGTCCCTGTTTGGGCACCAAATATGAAGCACCTGGCCAAGATCCCCAAATGCCTATGTGAGGGATATGGTGAAAGGATGAAATAAGAAATAGAGACAAAATTTGTAATGTATGATGGGTGACTGGGAGGTCAATATATCAGGATGGACAGAGTCAGAGACACTCCAAGGTAGCCACTATTTATTAGCCAATGTAAGGGAGGAGGTAGTGTGCTTTTCCTGGAACAGCATAGAGACTGTGATAGAATGGGCAAGTTTAACATCATAAAGGAAATAAACCAAGATCCATCCCCACACCTGGATGTTAATCTCATTGACTGAGAAGGAGGTGTTTTCTCATTCCAAAATCAGACTACCATGCAGGCAGGGCAAGGAGACCCTAGGACAGATACTGTGATGGATTAAAATCTAGTGGTTAGTTTAACACCAGCTGGATTAAATCAGCATGGTGCTGAGTGTAGATGGCCCACCTGAGGAAAGTTGTTAGCATAAAAAGAGACATGGAGAGGAAAGCATGGCGTTGTGGGTTCTCTTAAGTGTTGTTTGTAGCTGTTGGTTCTCCTGGAGGAGTTGTCATGGTGGCTCCCCCAATGTGAATTCAGCCGTTATCATCAGGGGAGCTCAGGACATTGTTGCTGAGAATGGCTGTGGTTCACTTTGGAGGAGATTTGGTCCTTACTTTGAACATCATTTCATGGCTCCAGAGGGGAAGATATGTGCTGTTTAATTTCCAGGTCTGTCATGCTGGTTTCCTGAAATGTACTTGACTGTTATTATCATCAGAGAAGTTCAGGACATCATTGTTACTGAGGGTGACTTTGGTAATTTTCAGGGGAGCCCTATTTCTTATTTTGAGTATCACTTCTTGGCTCCACTGCAGAACCCTCAACCTACTGGCACAGATCCTTCATCCTGCTGACATAGACCTTCTATATTCCACCGCTGACCTTTGGGCCTTCCCAGTGCATATCCATAAAACAGACTTGCATGAGTCATTGTAATAGGCTCTAGACCTGCATTTGGACTCATGGGAGGCATTGCCATGGGCTCTAGGTCTTCAGCTGGACTCATGCAGGACCTTACTTGTGGGATCCACACGCTTGGCTTGATTGTCTAGGTCTTTAGTGTTGTGGACAGATTTCCTCTATTTTCTTGTATTTAACTCTGTGTGACCATCGTAAAATAGTATTATAAATTCTGTGTCCTGAATGTAATTTTTCTCCTTGCAACCCCTGACTAAAACAGATACTATGCCAATTAACAAATTCTGGTCCCCAACAAAAGTTGACACCTTCTCTGGATGGATAAAGGCCTTTCCTACATCAACGAAAAGATTCTCAACAGTAATGCATATCCTACTCACCAACATATCCTGCTTTGGACTTGCAACCTCCATCCAAACAGATAACAGACCTGAGTTCCCCTCACAGAGTACCCAATACATAGCCTCCTCCCTAAATATAACCTGGAAGTTGCACATTCCATTTCAACCCCAATCCTCAGATAGGGTAAAAAAAGTTAATTACCTTCTTAAGCAGAGCCTTACCAAGTTTTCCCTTCAGATCTACTTAGACTGGACTAGATTTCTACCCTAACCCATTTCAAACTCGGGTATCTTCCTTGAAAAACCCTTATGCTCAGCTGCTATGAGACTCTATACTAAAGGCTTCTTATTGCTTTCATATTCCCTCCATCCAATTCAAACTTACCCTCCCCTGTTTCAAACTCTTTTCTTAATACCCTAAGCATCTCAGTTGGAACTGCTGACTTCACCTTCCCAAAACCCTCTGACAGCCTAGATACCCTCATTTCTCTATCCCTACAACCTGGTGACTTCGTATATGTTAAGCTTCTCCCACCCTTTTCAGGAATTAAAATAAAAATTGATATGGCCCTTTCAAGTAATCCTGACTACCCCAACGGTGGCAAAATCAAATGGTAGTTCCTCCTGTATCTACTTCTTTCTAAAAATGTTCTCTTTTTCCAGTGCATACCAACTGTTTCCACATCTCTGAAGATAAGCAAACGGCCTCCTGTGACTGAAGAGATTTAAGACACAGCTAGACAACCTTATGAGGCTCTCCCTTCATAGCATTGCTTATTTCTTGACCTTTGTAATAGAAGAATTTCCCTATTATACACTCTCTTCCTCCCTAGACACCATAATCCAAGATCTACCCTTGCAGACTTTAGTGCAGAACGGATCACCATGTTTACTTCCTGCATTCTCCTGTTCTGATCCTTTCTTTCTCAATAAGTCTCATCCTCTTAACCCCTAATGCTCAGTACAGACCCTTTCTAAATATTTCAGACACCATATCACATAGCTAAAATCATTCAAAATGTTAATAGAACCATCCCACCACCCTGATCGGTCTGCCTCCATCTTTCTTAGATGGTAAATTCAGCAATCCCCATGCCCCTTGGAGCATGAATAAATACTTCTGTAGGGCTACGCTTTGTCAAGACTGCCAGTGTCAAGGGAATGGTCCTACCTGAAAGATCTGAGATCAGACTAATGGGGGCACTAGAGGGTGTCAGACAGGCCTTAAAGTTTCATTGACTCCCTGCAGGCATTGTTCTTAACGAATTGTAATAGGAACGGTAACCAGCTCTGTCCTATACCTATGTGCTCATGAAAGTTATCTATGTTTATATTTTTTATTGTTTTAAGATATTTTTTCCACCTAATATGAATTATTTACCTAAGGACAACAAGTTTTTTTATTGCATAAGTTCTTCCAATTTCAGCTACAAGAAGACTGCAAACTCTGTGGTTTTCAAAGATAATTTTAGCTAAGGAATTTAAAGACTCTTGCTGAGCTTCCATAGTTGCCACTGTGAATTTTTATCTCACTGATGCACAATTGTTTAATTATGTGTAGCTACAGATGGCTAGCAAGTATTAGTATAGCAATTGGAACTACTTTTCTATATCTAGGCTATATTACTATTATTTTTATATACCTTTTGTTTATACTTTTCTGCTGCATGTCTAAAACCAATTTAAAGATCCACTTCTGGTTAACAAGCCAAATTGGTGGCTAGCCCATTCTGGGGCTGGTGAGGCCTGGCTGCTGAACCTTGCCCAAGATGGATAGCCAGATTCCTTATGATGACTATGCAGTGGTTTTCCTGACTGCCTATGAGAATTCTCCAGCATGAAATCCTCCTCATGAGAGAGTATGTCACCCAGACTACAACAATGAGTTGACCCAGTTTCTGCCTCAAATTGTTAAACTGAAGAAGCCTCTTGGAGCTCAGTTAGGATTTAACATTCAAGGACGAAAGTCTTCTCAGCTAGGCATCCTCATTTCCAAGGTGATACCTGACTAATGCATATCGAGCAGAACTTCCAGAAGGGAACTAAGTTTTGGTGTGAATGATGTGGATTTCCAAGATACTGAGCACAGCAAGGCTGTTGAGATCCTGAAGACAGGCCATGAAATCAGCATGCTTGTGCACTTCTTTCCCTATACCTATCATCACCAAAAAGAGGACTGTACACCAAAGAGTTTAAGCTCACTAGACAGTTGCAGCACAAGATGACTGGGCCCTAGGAAAGCCACTTGGGAAATTCTTTCCTCAGCCTCTTCCTGGCACATTGGGTGGGGAAGAAGCAGAGAAATAATAGCCAACTGCATTACCCAAACTCTACTGTCTTTTTAGTTCCCTGGTTTTCTAGATGAGCTTCATTCCCTGAAAGGAGAAGGATGATGAGGTCTAGGATAATACTAATCTGTAGAGAACCCAGTTAGAAAAGGTAACTGACATTTACTAGATATGATAGGCTAGGTGCTTACACAGGTTAGCAGTTTGACTGTAAAAATCAGAAACAAAAAATGGGACTTCCACTCCCAGCTTTTTGAGGAACCTCTAGACTGATAATCACAGTGGTTGCACCAGCCTACACTCCTACCAAAATTGTAGAAGTGTTCCTTTTTCCCCACAGCCTCTCCAGCATCTGCTAATGGTAGTTTTCTTGATCCTGGCCATTCTTTCTTCAGTGTGGTGGAATCTCAGTGTTGTTTTGATTTGCATTTCTCTAATGCCCAATGATGCTGAACATTTTCTTTCATGTATTTATTTGCCATTTGCACTTCTTCATCTGAGAGGTGTGTATTCATCTCAGATGACCATTTTTGGATTGGGTGTTTGAATTTTGCAAGTCTGATTTGTAAAATTCTTTATATGTTCTGGATAGAATTCCTTTGAAGAACAGTTGACTAAGTTTATTTTTCCCAGTTTTGGGGTTTGCTTTTCACTCTGCAGGAGATTTGACATCCAAAAACTTTTTAATAAGATAGGATTCCAGTTGTTGATTCTGGGAAGTATTTCCCAGGCAGTTTGATTTCTGTTCAAGGATTCTCTGCCTACTCCTATGTCTTCAAGATTTCTACCTACTTTGTCTTCCAGCAGACTTAGTGTTTCTGTATTAATATTTAGATCTTTGATCCCTTTTGACTTTAGTTTAGTGCATGGTGATAGGCATGGGTCTAGTTTTAGTTTTCAGCATACAGAAAGTCAGTTTTTCCATCACCACTTATTAAAGAGGCTATCTTTCTTCCAATGAACATGTTTGGCCCCTTTGTCAAAGATATGTTGGCTTAGTGTGTTTGTAGCTGTGATTGTTTCTTCTAATCTATTTCACTGATCTTCAGGTCTGTTTTGATTCCAGTACCATGCTGATTTTATCACAGTAGCTTTGTAGTATAACTTCAAGTCAGGGATTGTGATGCCTCCTGCCTTGCCTTTGTTGCCCAGAAATGCCTTTGCTATTCTAGGTTTCTTCTGGTTCCAGATGAATTTCAGGAATGATTTCTCTAGATCTGTGGGGTATGTTAATGATATTTTGATTGGAATTGATTAAATATGTATCACAATTTTTGGAGAATGGTCATTTTACCAACGTTTCTTCTTCCTATCCAAGAACTGGAATGTCTTTCCATTTTCTGAGATCCTCTTCAATTTCCTTTTTCAGAGTATTGTAATTTTCACTGAATAGATCTTTTACTCCCTTTGTCAGATTGATTCCTAAGTATTTAATTTTTGTGGATGCTATTGTGAAGGGTGTGGTTTTTCTTACTTCTCTCTCAGTGAGTTTGGTGATTTGGAAAGCAATGCTATTGACTTTTGAGTGTTCACTTTGTTTCCAGCTACATTCCCTAATTTGATTATTGCATCTAGAGAGCTTTCAGTGGAGTTGTGGGGGTCTTCTATGTAGAATACCATGTCATCCGCAAATAATGATTATTATTTTAACTTATTTTTTCCTCTATTTATTCCTTTTATTCTTCACTCGTCTAATTTCTCTGGTTAATACTTCCAGCTGTATGTTGAATAGGAGTGGTAATAATGGACACCGTTGTCTTGTTCCTGATTTTAGAGTGAAAGCTTTCAGTTTTAGACTATTTAATAAGATGCTGGATATAGGTTTGTCATTGATGGCTTTTATCAGATTGAGGTAAAGGCCATCTACTCTGATTGTCCATAGGGTTCTTATCATGAATGAGTGTTGGACTTTTCAAAACCTTTTTCTGCATCTGTTGAAATGATCTTGTGATTCTTATCTTTGGCTCTAATAACATGATGTATTACATTTATTGATTTGTGAATGATAAACCATCCCTGCATTCCTGGAAAGAATCCAAGTGTGTCATGCTGTATAATCTTTTTGATGACTTGCTGCATTCTGCTTCCAGTATTTTATTGAGAAATTTTGCATCTATGTTCATTAGGGAGATTGGCCTGTAGTTCTCTTTTTTGGCTGGATCTTTCTCTGATTTTTGTATTAGGGTAATACTTGCTTCCAGGAATGAATTAGGGAGAATTGCTTCCCTTTCAGTTTCATTGAAGAGTTTGAAGAATGTTAAAATTAAGCCTTCCTTGAATTTCTTGTAGAATTCAGCAGTTAATCCATCAGGAGGTGGGGTTTTCTTTATTAGTAAGGTTTTAGTTACATTTTTAATTTTATTAATTGAAATTGGATTACTCAGCAATTTTACATCTTCTTGATCCAGCTTTTGTAGTTCTTATGTTTCTAGGAATCTGTCCATTTCTTCTGTGTTATCAAACCTATGAGAATAAATGTTTTCAAAGTAAGTCTTGATGATGTTCTGTATTTCCACAGGGTCTGTAGTGATTTTGCTCTTTTCATTTCTTATTGCATGAGTTTGAGTTTTTTCTTTCCTTTTTTAAAATAAGGTTAGCAAGGGACTTATCAATTTTATTTATTCTTTCAAAGAACCAACTCTGATTCATTAATTGTTTGTATTGTTTTCTTAGTCTCTTTGCATTAATTTCTGCTGTGATATTTATAATTTCCTCCCTACTTTTGGCTTTGGACTTGACTTGCTCTTCTTTTTCTGGATGTTTGAGGTGTAGCATCAGGTTGTTTATTTGTGTTTGTTCTGTTTTCCTGATGTAGAAATTCACCCCAATAAATTTTCCTCTGAGGACTGCTTTCATTGCATTCCACAGGTTCTAGTACGTTGTACTTGTATTTTTGTTTGATTGAAGGTATTGTTTAACTTCTTTCATTTTCTCTGTGGCCCATTGATTGTTCAGGTGTGTGTTATTTAATTTCCATATATTTATGGAGATTTTGCACTTTCTTTTGTCATCAATTTCTAGTTTCGTGGCCCTAAGATCAGATAATATACATGGCATAATTTCGATTCTTTTGCATTTACTTATGCATGTTCTATGGGCTAGTATATGGTGTATTTTAGAGAATGTCCCATGTGAAGCTGAGAAGAATGTATATTCTGATTTTGTTGAGTGGAACACTCTGCACATGTCTACTACATCCATTTGTTCACAAATATGATTCAGTTCTATTACTCTTCGTTGATTTTCTGTCTACTTGATCTTTCTCTTTGTGTCAATGGGGTGCTAAGGTCTCCCAGTGCAATTTTATTATTGTTTATTTAATTTTTCATTTCGATATCTATTTGTTTTATATAGATAGGTGCTCCTGTATTTGGTACATTTACATTTAAGATTGTTAACTCTTCCTCTTGAAGTTTTGCCCTAACTAGTATATAGTGACTTTCTTTAACTCCTTAGAATATTATTGGTTTGAAGTTCACATTGGCTGCAAACAGAATAGCTACCCCTGGTTTTCTGGGGGGAGGATTCCTGTTGCATGAAATATTGCATTCCATACTTTGACTTTCAGTCTATGAATTTCCTTTTGGGTTAGATGAGTTTCTTGTATGCAACATATAGTTGGATGTTGTTTCTTCATCCATTCTTCCAGTCTGTTTCTTTTAATTGATGAATTGAGGCTATTAACAATAATGGTTATAACTAATGTATATTGGCTTATTTTTGCCATGTTATCTTTCTGTTGTTAGTTCTTTACATTTATCCTCTGTTTAATTTTTCACTTTGCCTATTGGTTTTATTCTGTTGGTGTTCTTGAAGTCATAGTTATTTTTATGTCTCTCTAGAATATCTTTCAGTATTCTTTCCAAGGTCAGTTTGTTGGTCATGAATTTCTTCAGATGTTCTTTGTCATGGAAGTATCTTATTTTTCCTTCAATTTTGTAGTATAGTTTTGCAGGGTACATCAATCTGGGTTGGAAGTCATTTCCTTTAGGATTTGAAATGCTTCACTGCATGCTCTTTATTTCATTGTGTTGAGAAGTCTGCTGTGATTCTGATGAGCTTTCATTTATAGGTGATGTGACTGTTTTCTCTAACAGCTTTTAATATTTTGTACTTATATTGAATTTCTGGGATGTTGATTACTATATGTCTGGGTGTAGATTTATTTTGGTTATGGCTAGTTGGAGTTCTATAACCTTCACTTATCTGAATGTCAGTTTCCTTTCCCATGTTTGGATAATTTTAGGCTGTTACTTCTGTAAATAGTATTTTGATATCATTTGTGTTGTCACCTTTTTCATTTATACCTATGAATATTATATTGTTTTTCTTTGCATCATCTTGCAACTGTTGAATTGTTGCTTCCTGATTTCTTGTTATTTTTAAAAGAGCCTTCCTTTCCTGTTCACTAGGTGCAATCCTGTCTTCGTGTTCTGAAAGTCTATCTTCACATTCACTGAGGTGGTTTTGCCAACTTTTGATGGAATTTTTGTTTTCCTGGCTATCTCTTTGAATCTGTTTCATGCATTGTTTCTTTCTTATATTGCTCATTCAAGGTTTCCATCTTTTTTCAGTGCTCTTCTTTAGATATGTTAGGCATTTCTTTTGTTACGTTTATCATTTCTTCTTTTACCTGGGTGATTATTTCTGATCTGAGTTCCTTTACAGCTTCATCGAGTTGTTTCTTTACTTCAGTTGCTATCATTTCAGAAGTTTCAGGTGTATGGCTTACACTTTGTTCTATGTTCATGTCGCCTAGGCTTGTTTGGGATGGGCTTAAGGTTTGAGATTGCATTTTGCTCTTCCTTTTTGTCATTTTTCTGTATTTCCCTGCAGAAGCTTAATGCAAGTTCTCTGTTGCTTCCTGGGTTGAGGATATCTGTCCATAAGGCAGGGAGTTTCCACAGTTGAGTGGGGTCATTAGGCAGGCCTTACCAGGTCCATAGTGTCACTCAAAACCTCCTCAAATGTGGGGAGTTTGCTGGCCAGGCCTTCAACTGGTTTTCTACATTTTCTGTTTAATTACTTGTCCTGCTTAGTAGTCTCCTTTGGTTGTTGTTCTTAAGATTGTGGCTATCTTTGTCTCTTTCTAGAGTGTCTTTCAGTACTCTTTGTAGTGTTGGTTTGGTGGCCATAAATTTCTTCATTTGTTCTTTGTCATGAAAGTGTCTTATTTCTCCATCAATTTTTAAGGATAGTTTTGCAGGGTACATCAATCTGGGTTGGAAGATATTTTCTTTCAGGATTTGAAGTACTTCACTCCAAGCTCTTCTTGACTTAAAGGTTTGTGTTGAGAAGTCTGCTGTGATTCTGATAGGCTTTCCTTCATATGTGATCTGTCTCTGTGCTCTGGCAATTTTTAGTATTTTGTTCTTTTGCTGTAATTCTGATACCCTTAGTATTATACGTCTGGGTGAGGATTTATTTTGGCTGTGGTTAATTGGGGTTCTGTATACCTCAGTTACCTGTATTTCAGATTCTCTTCCCATGTTTGGAATGTTTTCTGCTATTATTTCTGTGAATAGTCTTCACAGGTCATTAGTATTGACCCCTGCTTTTTCATTTATGCCTATTATTGTTATGTTATTTCACTTGGCATCATCTTGCAGCTGTTGAATTGTTGTTTCTTGTTCCTTACTATTCTTAGGAGATCTTTTCTTTCATGGCCATGATCTCCCATGCTGTCTTCAAGATCTGAGATTCTCTCTTCAGCCTCATTTGAGCGGTTTTTCAAACTTTCCATGGGGTTTTTCATTTCCTGCATTTCCCTTTGCATCTGTTTCATGCATTCTGTTTGTGTCTTGCATTGCTCATTCAAGTTTTCGATCATTTTCTTAAGTTCTTCTATTTTTTTATCTTGCTCTTCTTTAGATACACACATTTCTTTAATAATGATTCTCATTTCATTTTTTAGCTGAGGGAATATTTGTGATTTGAATTTCTCTATAGCTTCATCAAGCTTTTCTTTATTGCATTTTCTATCATTTCAGAAAGTCCATTTGTGTGACTCCCACTGTTTTCCATTTCAGTGTCTCTTGGGTTTGTTCTTTGTGGGCTGGGGGACTGAGACTGCCTCTTGGTCTTTTGTTTTGTTATTTTCTTCTAGAACCTATGTGGCTTTGTGTCCTGCGAGGCTGGCCGTGTGTACCCCTGATGTCCGCGCTGATTCTTGAGTCACGCTGAATCTCAGGACCCAGTAGGGCTGGGTCCTGCATGCTGCAAGGGAGGGGGGCCTCCGGGGGTATGCCAGTGGATCCTCCACTTTAAGTAGGTGTGGACCAAAGCCTCCTGATCCCAGGGAATTTGGCAGATTGTACCACGGAGTGACACTACCCAGACCCTGCGTCTGTCTGCAAGTTCAGAGCAACAGCTGTGCCGGGGCAAGCCTGGGCGAGTCCCAGTCCTGCAGTCCTGGGATTGGAAAGAAAAATTTTAAAAAGGAAAATTGAAAACCATGAAAGAGAGTTATTGCAAATGGGAAAGAGAACAAGAGTCAGAGTGAGAAGGAAGGTGTGGGAGGGAAGGGGGACAAATAAAAACAATTAATATGTGTTAGATACAGGTACACACTGCCCATGATAAATGCAGTATAAGCATGTATTAATAAAATATATGTAAAACTGATTCAGTATCTTACCTCCAGATTGGCATAAACAAATTAAAGGCTTCATAGTGTGCCCTGAAGTTAAATGCTCTGTCCTGTAGCCGTAAGTCTAAATTTGCTAAAAACCAAATGTAAGTCCTCATCATATGATTTACTAAATTGCAGAGCAAATGTAACTCTTTGTATTGAAAACTATCTACAGTTAAAGTGAGGTCATGAATTAGAAACGAATGAGAGTCTGTAAATTGAAATGGAAATGTTTGGAAGGAACAATAAAATGCTTGGAATATTGAACTTCTAGATTCTGATAAGATTACTTTACCAGACAAAAAGATTATCTCACCCTTAGTGGCAGGGATTCTCCACCCAAACCTCCTGTGCTGTTTCCCTTTCCACCACTACCTAAGGATGCAATTCCTGTTTTGCTGAAGGAAGTAGTAATGAACTTCCCTAAATCAGTTACAGGAAATACAATGTCAATGATCTTCAGGAACCATCATCACCATCTATTTTTGCCTCTAGTTCTACAAGAAGGTTCAACTACCAGGAGGGTCCTAAAGATAAGGGATATTCTGTAACCAGTTAAATGTTATGATCTTCTCCGAAAGAACTTTATTTTCTATATGTTTCAAGAAGATGTCATGTAAACAGTGGTGGAATGGGTTTTAAGGGTGTGGGTTAATAACAGGAGAAGTTCAAGCCCGGATCAGTCTGAACTTCTTGATACAGGCCCATTTAATGGAGATTCTGGGTGTATTGTCACATTCGTGTAGATAAAATATATGCTAGTAATTTTTTTGGTTTGTTGCCTGAAATATGGCTCACAAGATGGCCCACTGTCAATGAGCTGAAGATGCCTAATATTCCATGGTTTTCTGTGTATAAGTGTGTTCAAAGAATCAGAAGTTTTAAATCTTTTTTTTACTTTTTTAAAATTTTATTTTAAAGATACTAAAATGTAACAAAAGACCACAGAACAATCAAAAAAAGCAGTAGAATTGGC
This sequence comes from Dasyprocta punctata, assembly GCA_004363535.1. Taxonomy (NCBI): domain Eukaryota; kingdom Metazoa; phylum Chordata; class Mammalia; order Rodentia; family Dasyproctidae; genus Dasyprocta; species Dasyprocta punctata. Next base: position 52,895 of record RJWM01007444.1, on the reverse strand, counting down.
ATAGAACTTCAAAGAGAGATACTATAAAAACAATAGCTACTATAGTGTATCTTGTTATTTTCAGAATAGTTGACTATTCCATCAGGCATAACAAAAACAAACCAAAAACAAAACACACACAAAAAAACAATAAAAACAGGATATGAAATGAAGAAAAAAAAGAAGCAAAAATTAATCAAAATGTGGGATTGTCCTCTGTCTTGTCTTCAAGTCCCAATATCGTTCCCATTGTTTTGCTTAATTATGATCAGAAGTTGTAAATCTTGAAGCGGATTCATCAGGTAAAACCATTTCACAAATAAATGGTGCAGAAAATATAATCTTCATTTATTCTTTTCAAAACAGATTTGTGGGGATGGCACCAGTATTTTTGAAAGCCTTATTGTTTTCTGTATGCTAGAATTTAGAAAGGAGATGACATTCACTCCCCTGGGAAGCTTATATGTGATTGATATAACTGAATTCCAGAACTGTAGGAATCAAGTGTCAGCAATCAACTGCAAAAAACAACCTAGGCATAGTTACTATAATAGAAGATAGGAAAAACAGTGATTAAAATGGTCTTACTTCAGTATAAATATGGTGTTGACTAATTAATCAAGTTATTCCAAGAAGTGAAATATAAAGTCCTTTTATTTTTATTGTACATAAGCAGAATAGTTTGAGCAAAAGTTAACCACACACCAGAGCAACAGATGATCATGATTCATCAGTAAATTTTCAGATTTGAACCATGTTTTAGTCAAAGGTCACCTTGAAAGAAAGTGATGACAAGTTGCCTTGAAGAAAGACCCTGGAGCAAAATGTTATCCTGTTAATCATTCTACAGTGCTTCTCTAAAAAGCAATTTGTGTTTTTTTATGAATGCAACCAAATGTCAAAAAAAAAAAAGGAAATGATCATACACATTGGAGGTTAAAAATCAATGGTTTTGAAATAAGAATGATTGTAGGACATCAAAAACATCAAAGCGGAAAAACAGAAAGAATAAAGACTGGTGGAGGTTAGGATTTCAGTGGAGTTTTAACCAAAGACCAGCCACAGGGGGTGCAGTATATACCCATATCCATCTTGTGGTTATTTTCCTAGATCTACAATGTGTAATTGGGACACATACAATATGTACATGAATGAATTTTCATTTTGACTTAGCCATTGGAACAAGGGCTATTTAGAGGCAGATGTCAAATAGAAGCCATTAGTCTGTATTTATCTGAGAAAATAGTACAGATAAAGTGATATCAACTTTATTGATGCAGTAGAAACAGAAAATAAAATACAATATCTCTTCATGATAAAATCTCATAAGAGCACACACCTAAAACAAATTTCAAACTGAATAGGGAAAGCCTCTTATTTCCTCTAAGATCAGCCACAAGACAATGATGTGCACTTTCAATACTCTTTTTCAATACATTATTGAAACTCATATCCTGAGCAACAAAGCATAAGAAAGAAATATATAGCATACATGTAGGAAAAGAATAAGTCAACATAACTTGTACCCCAATAATTTATAAATACATCAAAGATTTTTTATTTTATATGATAGAAAATATCTATTTTTTTATTTAACAGAAAAAAGACACATATAAGAAAGACAAAAAGCAAAAGAGACAAACAAATGACAACAGCAAATCCATAACAGTAACATTATAGGTTTACAAAACAAGGTGATAGGAACTTGACAATGCTTGCAATATTGCGTATCGTTGCCTTCACACAGTTGCTTACATTAACAAAGACATGTACAATTGATATAATCATATGAATATTAACCGACATTTCTCAATAACTAATACATTCAGCAGTATAGTAATTTTAGTTACCTTGCATATACATATATACAGATTTATGTCTTTTTTCTTTTCCCTTCCTTCTTTCCTCCTTTTCTCTTTCCCAAATACTTTTGCTTTTTGAGCAGCTTTTTACCCTTACACAGTATTTACTGTAGATTTTGGATCATATATACTTTTTCAGTTTCTTACACTAGACAATACAGTATTTACACATGTGGGTTTGATTTATCTCACTTATGAGTATGGTCTCAAGTCGTGTCCATTGACTTATAAAAGTCTCAATGTAATCTTTCTTAATAGCTAAGTAGTACTCCATTGTATAAAAATACCACATTCCGTAACTGATGGGCACTTGAGTTGCTTCTTTTGTAATGTGTGAACCCCCTTGTTGCCTGAGAGTACCCCCTTGTCCTGCTCCTGTAAAGATGTAATGCCCTGATCCACACAAGTTGTACTTTCCCAAGTGCCGTGTGCCCGAGAGTACCCCGCTTGTTCTGCTCTTGTAAGGACGCAATACCCCGATTAACACGAGTTGTACTTTCCCAAGCACCGTGTTTCTATTCTGTATTGTGCCACTCTCCCGAAACCTAGCCAGATGTAAATCCCCCAACGAAACCGTCCCCCACCCCAGGTGTTTGTGGTTTTACTGCTTAAAAGTGGTTTGTTTCCTCAGCTCGGCGAGCAGTCTTTCCTATGTAAATGGGAATGCTGCATCGCCAGGCCTGTCCTAATAAAGAGCTCTAATTTTTCCAATTGACCTTTAAATTAAGAGTTTTTGTTGGAATAGAGCGTCGGTTACATCAGTTTCCAAGATTTGGCTATTACAAATTGGGTTGCTATAAAGGTGGGTGCACAAATATCACTGTGGTATGATATTTTCAATTTTTCTGGGAAAATGCCCAAAAGTGGGATAGCTGGTGGGATCTCTAATCCTAGCTTCTTGAGGAATCCCCACACTGATTTCCAAGTGGTTGCACGAGTCTGCACTTCCACCAACAGTTGAGAAGTGTTCCTTTTTCCCCCCAGCCACTCCAGTATTTGTTGTTGGTTTATTTTGTAATCTTGGCCATTCTTTCTGGAGCAAGATGGAATCTCAGTGTTGTTTTAATTTGTATTTCCCAAATGACCATTTCTGTTGAACACTTTTCATATATTTATTTGCCATTTGTATTTCTTTCTCTGAGAAGTGTGTATGCATCTCAGATGCCCATTTTTCAATTGGGTCCTTGAATTTTAGGGGCCTGATGTCTTTTAATTCTTTATAAGTTTTAGACAGAAGTCCTTTGTCTGATGGACAATGGGCTAAGATATTTTCCCAGTTCGTGGGTTTCCTTTTCACTCTGTTGGAGATTTCCTTTGACATCCAAAAACTTTTTAGTAAGATGAGATCCCGGTTGTTGATCATGAGAAGTGTTTCCCGTGCAATTTGATTTTTGTTCATGAACTCTCTGCCTACTCCTATGTAATCAATATTTTTACCTACTTTGTCTTCCAGCAAGTTGAGTGTCTCTGTTTTAATATTCAGAACTTTGATCCATTTTGAATTTATTTTAGTGCATGTTGATAGACATGGATCTAGTTTTAGTTTATGGCATATGGAAAGCCAGTTTTTGCAGCACCACTTGATAAAAAGGCTTTCTTCCAATGTACATGTTTGGCCCCTTTGTCAAAGACGAGGTGGCTAAGTGTGTTTGTAGTTGTGGCTATATCTTCTAATCTATTCCATTGATCTTCAGGTCTGTTTTGATTCTAGTACCATGCTGATTTTATCACAGTAGCTTTGTAATATAGTTTCAAGACAGGCATTGAGATGCCTCCTGCCTTCCCTTTGTTGTCCAGAAATGCCTTTGCTACTCTAGGTTTCTTCTGGTTCCACAAGAATTTCAGGAAAAATTTCTCTAGCTCTGTGAGGTAGGCAAGTGTTATTTTGATGGGATTGCATTAAATCTGTATAACAATTCTCGGAGAATGGTCATTTTGATGATGTTTATTCTTCCTATCCATGAACAGGGAATATCTTTCCATTTTCTGAAATCCTCTTCGATTTCCTCTTTCAGAGTATTGTAATTTTCACTGAATAGATCTTTTACGTCCTTTGTTAGATTGATTCATAAGTGTTTCAGTTTTTTAGATGTTATAGTGAAGGGTGTGGTTTCCCTTATTTCTCTCTCAGTGCATATGTTGTTTTCATACAGGAATGCTATTGATTTTCGAGTGTTCACCTTATATCCAACAACATTACTGAATTTGGTTATTACATCTAGAAGTATTTCAATGGATTTTTTGGGGTCTTCTATGTAGAGTATCATATCATCTGCAAATAATGTTACTTTTATTTCTTGCTTTCCTATCCCTATTTCCTTTATTTCTTTCTCTTGCCTAATTGCTCTGGCTAGTATTTCCAGAAGTATATTGAATAGGAGTGGTGATAATGGACATTCTTATTTTGTTCCATATTTTAGGTTGAAAGGTTTTTGTTTTTCTCCATTTAAAAAGATGTTGGCTGTTGGTTTATGATATATGACTTTTATCAGGTTGAGGTAGAGACCATCTATTCCAATTTTCTGTAGGGTTTTTTTTATCATGAATGGGTGTTGGATTTTGTCAAAAGCTTTTTCTGCATCTATTGAAGTGATCAGGTGGTTCTTGTCCTTGGCCCTGTTGATATGGTGTATTATATTTATTGATTTGTGTATGTTGAATCATTCCTGCATTCCTGGGATGAATCCCACTTGATAATGGTGTATAATCTACCCGATAACTGTCTGTATTCTATTTGCCAGTATTTTTTTTGAGGATTTTTGTGTTTGTGTTCATTAGGGAGATTGGCCTGTAATTTCTTTTTTGGTTGGGTCTTTCTCTGGTTTTGGTATTAGGGTAACACTTGTTTCCAGGAAATAGTTAGGGAGACTTACTTCCCTTTCAATTGCATTGAAAAGTTTGAAGAGCATTGACGTTAAGTCTTCCCTAAATTTCTTATAGAATTCAGCAGTGAAACCATCAGGACCTGGGCTTTTCTTTGTTGGTAGGGTCCTAATTACACTTTGAATTTCCTTAGTTGAAATTGGGTTATTCTTCAGTTTTATATCTTCTTGATTCAGCTTTCATAATTCATAGGTTTCTAGGAATCTGTGCATTTCTTCTGTGTTATCGATTTTATGTGAATAAAGCTTTTCAAAGTAGGTGTTGATGATCTTCTGTATTTCCACAGGGTCTGTAGTGATTTCACCTTTTTCATGTCTTGTCGCATGAATATATGTTTTTTCTTCCCTCTTTTTGATAAGTTTGTGTAGGGGTTTGTCAATTTTATTTAATCTTTCAAAGAACCAACTCTTCTATTTATTAATTTTTTGTATTATTTTCTTAGTTTCAATTGCGTTAATTTGTCCTCTGATCTTGATAATTTCCTCCCTTCTTTGGGCTTTGGATTTGACTTGCTCATCTTTTTCTAGACGTGTGAGGTGCAGCATTAGTTTGTTTATGCGTGTTCTTTCCATTTTTATGATGTCGGAGTTCAGTGCTATAAATTTCCCTCTGAGAACAGCTTTTGTTGTGTCCCACAGGATCCGGTAATTTATATTTGCATTTTCATTGAATTGTAGATATTGTTTAATTTCTTCTGTGAACCATTGATTGTTTAGGAGAGTATTATTTAATTTCCCTGTGTTTATGGGATTCTTGTAGGTTTTTGTCATTCATTTCTAATTTTACTGCACTATGATCAGATAATATGCATGGAATTATTTCAGTTCCTTTGCATTTACTTAAGCATGTTTTGTTGATCAGTATATGATCTATTTTAGAGAATGACCCATGTGCAGCTGAGAAGAATGTGTATTCTGATGTCAATGGGTGGAGCACTTGGTCCAAATCGACTAGGTCCATTTATTTACAAGGTTGATTCATTTCTGTTACTTCTTTGCTGAATTTTTTGTTTGGTTGATCTGTCTCTCTGTGACAGAGAGGTGTGAAGGTCCCCCATTATAAATGTATTATTGTTTATTTGGTTTTTCATGTCTATTAAGAATTGTCTTACACAGTTTGGTGCTCCCATATGAGGTGTATATACATTTATGATTGTAATTTTTTCCTCCTCAAATTTTCCCCTAACAAGTATGTAGTTACCTTCTTTATCTCTTTTGCTCATTCTCAGCTTGAATTTCACGTTGTTTGCAAACATAATAGCTAACCCTGCTTTTTTCTGGGTCCTTGTTGCATGGAGTATTGTTTTCCATCCTTTGATTTTAAGTCTGTGGGTTTCCTTTTCAGTTAAATATGTATCTTGTACACAGCACATTTTTAGATTTTGTTTCTTAACCCACTCTGCCAGTCTGTTTTTTTTTTTTTTTTTTTTTT
>RJWM01007444.1:0-46640 GCA_004363535.1 Dasyprocta punctata | reverse complement strand
GTAGTGTTGGTTTGGTGGCCATAAATTTCTTCAGTTGTTGTTTGTCATGGAAGTATCTTATTTCTCCATCATTTTTGAAAGTAAGTTTTGAATTATACATCTATCTCTGTCGAAAGTTGTTTTCTTTCACACTTGAAATACTTGACTCCAAGCTCTTCTTGACTTAAGGTTTTGTGTTGAGAAGTCTCCCATGATTCTGATAGGCTGTCCTTTATAGGTGATCTGTTTCTTTTCTGTGACAGGTTTTAGTATTTTGTTCTTGTGCTGTATTTCTGATACGTGAAGTGTTACATGTCTGGGTGAAGATTTATTTTAGCTATGGTTAACTGGGGTTCGGTATGCCTCACTTACCTGTGTATCAGATTCTCTTCCCATATTTGGAAAATTTTCTGTTATTATTACTGGAAATAGTCTTTGTTGATCATTAGTATTGACCCCTGCTTTTTCTTGATGCCTATTAATCTTATGTTATTTCTCTTGGCATCATCTTGCAACTGTTGAATTGTTGTTTCCTGGTTCCTTGTTATTTTTATGAGATAGTTTCTTTCATGATTGTAAGCTTCCATGCTGTCTTCAAGGTCTGAGATTCTATCTTTAGCTTCATTCAAACGGTTTTGCCAACTATCCATGGAATTTTTAATTTCCTGAATTTCCCTTTGAATCTGTTTCATGCGTTCTATTTGTGTCTTATATTGTTCATTCAAATTTTCCATCGTTTTCTTATGTTCTTCTATTTTTTTATCTTGATCTGCTTCAGCTTCACACAGCATTTCTTTCACAATGATTGTCATTTCAATTTTTAGCTGAGAGATTATTTGTGATTTGAGTTGCTCAATAGCTTCATGAATTTGTTTCTTTACTTCATTTCCTATCATTTCAGAAAGTTCAGTTGTGTAACTCCCAGTGTCTTCGATTTCAGTGTCTCTTGGTTTTGTTCTCAGTGGGCTGGGAGATTGAGACTGTCTCTTGGTCTTTCATTTTGTCACTTTCTTCTGGAATCTGTGTGGTTGGGCAGGCATCCTCTCGATGGATTGCACTGGAACAGTGTGCTGGGTAGAGCTTCAATCCTCCAATATCCCTGTGGCTAGCCAAGGCATACTCCCAGATTATAACTCTGGACCCTTGTGTTCTGTGGTGAGGCTGGCTGCGTGTTCCCCTGATGTACTTTGTTGGGTTGCTCTGGCACACTCAGCTGGACAAAGTTTGTATCCTCCCTGTAACTAGGAGGGTCACACCCCTGTAGCTTGTTGCCCAGGGCCTAGAACCTGGCTGTGTAGCATTCAGAACCCCCATGATCCAGGTGGCTAGCAGAGATGCCGCCTTGTGGTGTGTCACTGGACCTTGAGCCTGGCTGGGTGGAGTTTGGAATCTCCTGGTCCCAGGCAGCTAGACAGAGCACACCCCAGAGTGTGGCACCACCTGGACCTTGCTTCATGTTGTGAAGAGTTCAAAGCCTCTGGAGCCTGAGTCAAGCCTGGGCCAGTCCCAGGTGTACAGTGCTGGGGCATTACTCCTGGTTGGGCAGGTTTGCAACATCTAAGACCTGGAGCACAGCCACACTCCTGCACAATGGGGCTCATGCCTTGTGCTCTGATGGGTAGAGCTCAAGTTCTCTAAGTCCCTGCAGCTATGCTGGCTGCTCCGTAATGAGCCGCTCTGGGGCTCTGGGCTGGACTGGGCTCAGTACCTCTGTATCCTATAAGGCTGGCCGGGTGTTCCCCTGATGGATTGTGCTGAAATGCTGGACTGGGTAGAACTCTATCCTCTGCACAGCTAGTGAGGATGCACTCCAGGAGTGTATTGCTGGACCCTCCACCTTGCTGGGTGGGGGTCGGAACCACCGGGACCCAGGTAGCTAGGTGGAGCACACCCTGGAGTGTGCCACCACCCAGAGTTTACCTCTGGATGCTTGGAGTTCAGAGCCTCTCGATAGAAAATATCTAAAGACTTTACTAAAAGCTTATTACAACTGATGAGCAACTTAAATATGTTTGCAAAATAAGTTACTCTTTGTACATCAATGCTAAAAGTTTTGAGAAAGAAATTGAGAAAGCAATCTCATTCAAAATATCTACAAAAAATCCTACCTAGGAATACATTGAATCAAGAAAGTAAATTAATTATACAATGAGACAGTACAAATAGAAAAAATTGAAGTGGACACAGAGAAATGAAAATACCATATTTCCATTGGTTAAGATAATAAATATTAAGTGGTCATCTAGGATGATGAATTTTACCATCACACTTAAGAGTTCAAGGAGCTGTTACTTTTTAGTCTCCATCTAAACTTTCCATTTCCCTCTCAAACTTTTCACATTGCAGTATTCCCTGCCTGTTTTAGAAAACATAAAAGACAACATAAAATAAAAGACATAAGTTTTCATTCCTTCTACTTCTTTGATGTGTTACAGAAATAAAAGGACTCCTTCCTGAAGAGTATTAATAGAGTTTAAAAAATCAAGGAATATACTGAAATTGAAGTTGTCATGGTTTATATCTAGGTGTCCTCCCAAAGCCACCTGCTGTCATAGGTGAGGCTTTGGAGAGGTGACTGTATCCTGTGTGTGTGATATTCATCACTGGATTAGTCTGCTGATGGGTACATTGCTGGATGATATTGAGAGGTGAAGTCTGGTAGAAAGAGGTAAGTCACTGGAGGCATGGCCTGGAAGATTGTACATATCATATATCTCTACTTCTCCCTTGATACCACTCTACCTCCTGACTGCCTGGCCAGGAACTATTTCTCCTCTGGCATGTTTTCCTGCCTTGGAACAAGCCAACTATAAATTGAAACCTCTACAAGCTGTTAGCAAAAATTAACCTCACTTCTTTTAACTTGTGCTTGTTGTTTCATTCCAGCAATGAGAACGTAATCAAGACAGAAGCACATGGTAAAATAAATACCCAGCTGATACAACATTAAGAGTAATAATGCTTTTTAAAGAATGTGACTAATTTTTTTCTAAACCATGGACCTTCTCTTTTAGAAGGTGCTTGTTTTATATAGTCATTCTATCAAGCTTCATCACCTGCCCAGAAAGTTTGCATTGACATATTTATTTCATAGACTACATTCCATTAGAAGTGACAAAGCTACATTGACTTATCAGTTGGCTACATATAATCTTCCTCAAACAATATGAAATATATTGGGGAGTGAAACTAGAGGAAGAGGCAAATTCTGATAAATTCATATTATAATAAAAAAAATCAAGTGGTTCTTTGGGTGAAGATTGACCACAGATATTTAAATGGTCAGGATAGACAAGTTAATCCCGAGGATTTCAGTAAATTTTGTGCTTCGCTTCTGGATAAAAGAACTGTAGAAGGAGGGGCAGATAAACTCATTCACAATAAACTATTATTTTCCTACAGAAAGTCAATGAAATATTACTACTCTCTTATATTTATGTAATACCTATGTTCTCATAACTTGAACTACCCTCTTCCCCCAAAATTACCCTTATTTATACAGTCTGACATAAACCATTCTCAAATGTCAAAGGAGATTCCCAAGTTTTACTCTATAATTTCTTCTCTCTTATTCCTTTTCTGTACTTGATATCTACTCTTTTCATAGACTTCCAAAATTTAATCACTGTCACTGATTTTGCTGTTTTTGTAGCATTTCCAATATAAGGTTTATTTGAAGTATTCAAATATTGATAATTAAAAAGTAAACAGAAATCAACTTTATAAAAATAAAATATATGAAAAACATCAATCCTCTCTTGCTCAGTCATTATAAATATTTTTAAATGTGTGCCATTTTGTCATGTAGCTTATTGTTTTAGACTTCAAAAATTGTAGTTCTTCCCATTTGGAAGAAAAGTATCCCCTTGTTTACTTTTATTGATCGTGTATTAATTTCTTTGTACTTTGTCTTACTCAAATGAGTGATATCAAGTGATATTTAAATTTGTGCATCTGACTAGATTCACTCACCTTTATATTATACAGATACATCTATTTTCATAAAAATATGTTGAATGCATCATTTGTTATAACTGAGTAGTATTATATTATGTATTGATACTACATTTTCTTATCCATTTGCTTGCAAATGGGAAGAGGTAAAGGAGACTAAGATTGAATGGATGTAACATTTCATTAATATCATGTATAGGAACCTAATAAATTCAATTAATATGAATATCATGTTATAAGCATGAGTAAAAACAATTAAAACAATGAGAATGAAAATGGGGAAAGAGGATTTAGAGGTGAAAGCAAGAAGGTGGATGGGAAGGCTGTATTATGAACGTTTAATCACTCTCTGGGATGAATGTATGTGTTGTGTACCGCAAATGTGTAGTAAGAAAAGAATTACAGTTCTTTCAAATAGCATTGACTTAACCTCACACTAAAATATGTAATTCTTTTTCTGTGTGAGTGATATAAAAATGTTAGGAACACCATTTGTCAGTTTCAGATTTGCCACAACTGGCATTTGTTACTAACCTCTATAAAAATGAAAATGCTGAGAACAAAAGATTAGGGCAGTGAAATTATAATTTGAAATTTGACAATATTAACTTAAAATTGTAGAACATGTTCTCATTTTAAAATCTCAGTTAGGTGCTTATTTCTTCTCAAACTTGTAATGCTTTTAAACAAATACCATCCCCATTTGAAACATACCATAGACTAGTTCAAAAATCCCTTTTTAATTTTGCTTATTTTCCAACTGTATTGTGGTGTGTTTGGTAAACGTTGTAAATGTTAAAATTTAGCATGTGATATGTTGATATGCATTTACAGTATAATTATCATGATCAAGTAATTAACAGATACACCACTTTACAATTTTGCACTATTTATGATGAAAGCATTTAAATAAGCAAATTTTGTTAGTATACAATACAATGATAGCTATATTCTCCATGCTGTACAATAGGTCTCCAGAACTTATTCAACCTGCACAATAAATTTTGCTCACTTCTACCAATATAGCCATAGTCTCTGACAACCACTATTTAACAATATCCTATCATATATAATACCATATTATGTTTATCTACTCCTCTGAATGTAAAAACATATGCTGCTGTTTACAGAGTTTAGATAATGTGAATTGTACTGTGATAGCAGTGGCTATACATTTTTCCCTGTAATATAATATCTTTAACTCTTCTGAGAATATACATGAGTGTATATAGATGGGCTAAATGGAGTACCTATTGTTAGATTTAATTTTTAAAGAATGGTTATATTGATTTCCACAGTAATTTCATTGGTTTATATTTCTACTACCAAAGTAGATTCTACTTATATTTTAAGGTATGTCCATCTCTTTCAATTCTGAAAGGTAGTTTTGCTTGAAATAGCAATTAAATTTTCGGTTATTTTCTGTCAAATCTTGAGGGCATTATTTTGTGTCTTCACTGTCCACAGAAGTTCTGCTGCAAAATTTGTTGTTATTCAGATGAACTTACTTTGTAGGTGATTTGGTGTTTTTCTTTTGCAGCTTTCAATATTTTTATTGCTGCTGAGCTCTTGATATTTTCAGTATAATGCAAACAGTGAAGGTTCTTTTATGAGAATGTCTGTTTGAAGTTCTAAATGCCCTGTCTGTATCTTTTTCAATATTTGCGAATTTTTCTTCTGTTATTATAGTTAACAGGTGTTCTTTACCATTTTTTGAAGAGAATAAAATTGAAAGAAATAAAAAAGAAGAGAGACAATCAAAACAAAACAATGAATGTGATATAAGACTTCAAAACAGGATAAAAGAAAACCAACAATGGCTACCATGATGCCTCTTGCTATCTTCAAAATAACTTCCTATAACATCAGGCATGATAGAATCAAACAATACAGAACAGAACAAAACTAATCAATACAAAACAATGAAAGCAATACAGGATTTAAAAACAAGACAATAGGAATACAACAGTGGCTGCCATAAAGCATCTTGTTATCTTCAAAGTAACAAGACATAATCAGACATAATAAAATCAGACATAATAAAATCACATGAAACAAAATAAAATAGTCAAAGCAAAACAATGAACATGATGCAAAGCTTCAAAACAAGATAAAAGGAAATCAATAATGGCTACCCTAATGCCTCATCTTCAAAACAACTACCCATACCATCAGGCATAATAAAATCAAACAAAACAGAACAGAATAAAACCAATCAAAACAAAACAATGAAAGCAATACAGGACTTCAAAAGAAGACAATAGGAATACAACAGTCGCTACCATAATGCATCTTGTTGTCTTCAAAGTAGCTGGTTATACCATCAGACATAAGAAAATCAAACAAAACTAAATAGAATAAAACAATGAAAAGAAAAAAAGTAAAGCAATACAGGGCTTCAAAACAAGAAAATAGAAAGTCAATAATAGCTACTATAATGCATTTTGTTATTTTTGAAATAGCTGTACATGCCATCAAATATAATAAAACCAAACCAAGCAAAACAGAATAAAACCAAGCTAAACAGAATAATGAAAACAATACAGGGTTTCAAAACAGGATATAGATTAACAATGAGCACTGCCTTCCCCTTCTAGACATCTCCTCCCCTTTCACCTTCACAACATCTATTGTGCATTTTGAACTCTATTAACTCCTTTAGTTTTTTATACTAGGGAGACAACACGATGTTCACCCATATGACTCTGAACCATTTCACCAATGATCATGATCTCAACTTGTATCCATTTACCTACAAAAGCCTCAAGGTTATCTTTCTTTATAGCTGAGTAGGTTTCTATTGTATGGAAGTGCCATATCTTTCTTATCCATTCTGCAGTTGATGGGTAAGCTACCCCTACTTTTTTTATGATTCCCTGTCACATAGTGCATTGTTTTCTCTCCTTTGACATTTAGCCTATGAACTTCCTTTTGAGTTAAATGTGTTTCTTGAAAAAAGCATATTGATGTCTCCTGATCCACTCTGCCTGTGTTTCTTTTTATTGGTGAATTGAGTCCATCTACATTAATGGTTATGGCCAACATGTACTGACTCATCTCTGCCATGCTGTTTTCCTGCCATTAGCTGCATACTTTTCCCCTCCATTCAATTGTCTGCCTCACTCAGTGATACCCCTTTGCCACTGTCCCTGGAACTGTGGTCATTTTTATCTCTCTCTAGAATGTTCTTCAGTATTCTTTGTAGGGTTGGTTTTGTGGCCATGAATTCCTTAAGTTGTTCTTCGTCTTGGAAGTATCTTGTTTCTCCATTAATTCTGAAAGATAGTTTTACAAGGTACATCAATCTGGGTTGAAAGTTGTTTTCTTTCAGGTCTTGAAATACTTCACTCCAAGCTCTTCTTAGCTTGATGGTGTGTGTTGAGAAGTCTGTCATGATTCTGATAGATTATCCTTTATAGGTGATCTGTTTCTTTTCTCTAACACCTTTTAATATTTTGTTTTTGTGTTGAATTCTGGAATCTTGATTATTATATGTCTGGGTATAGATTTATTTTGATTATGCTACCTGGAGTTCTATATGTCTCACTTATCTGTATATCATGTCTTTTTCCCATGTTTTGGAAAATTTCTGCTATTACCTCTGTAAATAGAATTTTAGTGTCATTTGTGTTGACCCCTGATTTTTTCCTGACACCTATTATTCTTAAATTATTTTGCTTTGTATTGTCTTATAGCCATTGAATTTTTATTTCCTGGTTCCTTATTTTTAGATCTTTCCTTTCATGAACCCAAGATGCACACCTGTCTTCAAGGTGTGAAATTCTATCTTCAGTTTTTTTCTAGTGGTTTTGCAAACCTTCAATGGAGTTTTTAATTTCCTTGATATCTCTTTGAATCTGTTTCATGCATTCTAAATCTCTCTTATATTGTTCATTCATGGTTTCCCTCATTTTCCTATACTCCTCTATATTTTAATCTATGTCTTCTTCAGAGATGCTTAGTAATACTTTTATTATGTTTGTCATTTCTTCTTTTAACCAAGATAGTATTTCTGTTCTAATTTCTTTTATAGCCTCATGAAGTTGTCTCTTTACTTCAGTTGTCATCACTTCAAAAACTTCAAGTGTGCGACTCCCAGTTTCTTTCATGTTTCCATCTCCTGGACTTGTTCTGCTTGGGTTGGATTCCAGGGACTGCCTTTTGCTTCTTCGTCTTCACATTTTCTTGGGTTCTTCCAAACAAGCAGGAAGTGGGGACTTCCCGTGTTGGCTACCATTTCTCCAGAGTGTGACTGTTGGGTTCTCCTGGGTTCTCCTGGCAAGTTCTGGCTATGGGTATTCAGTGTTGGCCACTGGGTGCACTATTGTAGGACCAGCAGCTTTTTTTACCAGCCCATGCTGGATACCTGGGATAGAAGCATCTTCAGGGCTGCTGGAGCATGCATGGGTGTAGGGCCAGCTGCTGCTTTCCTACCGAGCTGGTTACCTACAGGCAGTGTCTTCAGATGGCTGCTGGAGTGCACATGGGGGTAGAGTCAGCTGCTGCCTCCCTACTGAGTTGGTTACTGGTGGGCAGTGTCTCCTGAAGGCTGCTGGAGTGCTTAAGGTGGCAGGGCCTGCCTCTGCCTCCCAACCTGAACTGGTTACCTGTGGGCAGTGTCTCCCAATGGCTGCTGAAGTGTGCACAGAGGCAATGCTGGCTGCTGCCTCCCTTTTGAGCTGGTAACCTGTGGGTAGTGTCTTTCAATGGCAGCTGGAGTATGCCTCTTCACCCTTTTTTAAATGAATTTTGAAGCATTCTTATATTATCAAAAGTAGCAAATATAGTTTCAATCATGTCCCAGAAGTGTTGCCTGTTTTGTTTATGATTTCTTATTTTCTTTATTTGCTCTGTGAATGTATTGATTTTTCTACCTCATCTACAAGCCTTGGAAGTTTTCCATCTGTATAAGGTAGCCTACTGATGAGCCTTTCTATTTTTATTTCATTTATTAGAATTTTTGTCTCTAAAATTTGTGTTTCATTAAAATTCTTTTTCTCTTCCTCCTCTATTTAATTACTTGCCTTGCCTGGTGGATTCATTCTGTTGGTGTTCATTTAGTGGATTTCTCATTCTCTTTTTCTTGATTGTTCTCAGGCATTATGGAGTGCTCATTTGATGGTGATGAATTTCTTCAGGTGTTCTTTGTAGTAGAATATTTTATTTATCCATCAATTTTGAAAAATAGTTTCCTGGGATATCTTTTTATTGAAATGCTATTTCACATTATGCATTTTCTTCCTCATATTACTAATTTGTTCATGTGCATCCCCTTTGAGATCATTACGGACTTTTATAATTATTTTAATTTTTCACTGACTTTTATCCCCTTTAATATCATTGAAGTTAAATAACTATGTTATTATTAACTTTCAAAGAAATTGTGTAGGGTTTTTTCATGTTTCTTGTATTTTTTATGTTGCAATCTGTTTATCTGTTTTGGTGGATGTATTTTCCACTCTATGTGAAGTCTTTCTAGGGAATAATGTTCTTTACATAATTTGTCTTAGGCTATTGTTTTGTTGAGAACTGTTGGAATTATTTCTATGGGGATGTAATGTAGTAGTTGCCCTGTGAAATCTTTGCCTGTAACTGGTGAATTTTGATATAGTGCATGGTGAGTAGGAGCCTAATGGATCAACTCTTACTACAAAACTTACAAGGTTGTTCTTATCTCATAATTCAAGCAACTGTGTTGTAGACCACATAAAATGTATAATGCTACAACTGTGATTTCTCCTTCAGCCACATTTTGCTACAAAGGTAATCGATTGATCTACTTTGGAAATACTTGTATATGCTACATCCACCATAGTTGTGTTCTTTCTCTCAGCTATTGCTAAGAAGATTAATACCTGACAGGAGTTTTTCAGAGTTTCCATAACTGCTTACTTGGGGAATGTGTTTTTGAGTGAGAACTTTTATTTCCATTTTAAAAGTTGAAATATATCCAGAATTTCAAGTGATGCTGTGCTTTGACTGGAGCAAGTCAATTTCAAAGAGAAAATAATTATAGAAATACAGTATAAAATTTTAAGAAGTAAAGCAATCATGATAACAACAAGAGAGAAGTGGTAAAATTTCATAGAATAACCTAAGCATTTAAAATTAGTAAAAGTAAAACTGGTGAAATAAAAGAAGACAGTAGAAGAAAAGAGAGAATGAAAGATCCTATTCAAATTAATGTAGAGAAGACATATACAATGAAGGAATTAATGAAAATGTACAAACTATAAAAAAATTTTAAAAACTAAAGAATAAATGAATTAAAAGTCACCAATAGAACCTTAAGAACTTCAATAAGCTAAGAAGGGAACAAGTCAAAAAACTTGTAGACTAATCTAAAGTGTTTAATATAAAATTGATTATTATAAAGGGGGGAAATGAAGACAATAGAAGAGAGTGAAAAATCTTATGAAATTATAGTACAGACACCTGGGTCCCCTGAAACTAAGGAGGAGAGCTCTCCTGCATCCTGCCCACTTATAAATGAATCTACTCATATGCAGAACTCATCCCAGGCTAACTCTACATCTGCAGATTCCACCTGCTGGCCATCCATAAAATCCTAACTAGTACTTTGTTTTATTCCCCCTTGATACCAAGCAATCAGAGGTAATGAATGACTGACCAGCCTGATCATAGAGGAGGCCAATGACTCACAGAGTTGACTGCTCCCCAGAGAAATAACAGACCTGGCCAACAGCACTAGCTCCCGAAATCCCCACAGTTATAATAAACTACAGAAACTGCATGCACTTCTCTTCTGAAAGTGATTCCTTCATGGCAAGCTGGAGTACAGAATAAATCCAGTGTAATGGCCGCCATATTGCCAGAGATTACTTAATCAGGCTCCATTTTGGGAAGAGGTTGTTTGAGACAGTGCCAAAGAACAATTGTACTTCATTGTTTCCATTGTTACCTGCACACAATGACTGTGTGAGAGATAGTCACAGGAGACACCTACAGTGAGGGTGCTGATTAGCCATAGACTCCTTGAGAAGTTTAAATCCTGACAGGAAGGACATGGGCTCTTTCCTTATGGTGAGAACCAGGGCCAGCAGTGTGGCTTTCAGGAGAAGCTGGAGTCGAAAGCATTGTCATTAAATTCAATATTCTGTTTGAACTTTTGCCCCAAAACCTACATATAATAGAAACCAGAGGGCCGATTGACTCCCCCATTTATCAACATAAGCAAGAACATGACTCAGACTGAATGCTTTCAGCATGCTTAAGTGTAAATATAATGGTATCCCTGGAGTATGGACATGTCACAAACACAGAGGCCATATACCTAGGTTGAGAAAAACATGATTTGTTGGATTACAAGACTGTAGATCTTGTAACAAACAGCATTCAAAAACATGGAGGAGTTTTGTTGTTGTTGTTGTTCAACTGACTCAATTATTTTTTCTTGCTTTTTCCTCCATCGGTTTATTGGGGCTAGGATTTATTCTTTTAACTCTCTCTCTCTCTCTCTCTCTCTCTCTCTCTCTCTCTCTCCCTCCCTCCCTCCCTCCCTCCCTCTCTCCCTCCCTCCCTCTCTCTCTCTCTTTCTGGCACTGGGAATCCAACTCAGGATCTTTCACTAGCCAGGCAGGCACTTGTGCTGCTGAGCTATAACCCCAGGCCATTCTTAACTTTTCCTTTATATAGCTGTATTTTTTACATTACATGAAGAAATCAAAATGAATGAGGTTTATTCTTTTCTGATTCTGGAATCCTATGAAATTCATAGGAATTACAAAGTTTTCAAGAAATGCTTAGATAGATTAATGGATGACAGCCCATAATTTTTTTAAACTTTAAATATATTTGAGATATATTCTTCCTCTTTGGATTATGACATTACAGAAAGTAACTGGTAATTTTTCTCAGTAAAGATATCTATCTTAGGGAAAGGGAAACTGATCAGTGGAAAAGGCATATAATGTGAGTCCCAGCAGACGTTTAAGATCTCACAGTATTTGCTTTTAATTCTGAAGAACTGTTAATATTTTGTTTCTGATATTGGGAGAGGTCTCACTATGTATTTCAGACTCCCTTGAACTCACTATGTAGCACAGACTGACCTCGAACTCATGATGATCCTCTTGCCTCAGCCTCCCAAAAGTTGAGATTACAGTCATGCACCACCATGCCTGTCTTGAAAGGATAGTTAATTGATTTGAATCAAAATTCGTGAAATTTTTACATTATTATCTACATGAACATAAACTCATATGTTGACTAACCAAGTGAGTTATACTGTGCAACCTAATTTCTTCAAAAAACTATGCTTTTACAAATAAAATTCCAGTATCATGATCAAAATGATCAGAAAAGGAGTTATTATATCTGTTCAAAATGTATGGCAAATACATTGTTTGAAATAGTTTTATAACAGTAAAGAAAAACTACCATTGATCATCTTCAAAATACTCCTTATCTCATCATAACCTTAACCCAAGATTCTTACCACTTTCTGAAGTTTTGAAAGTTCTCTTTATGGCATCTTTATGGGGGCGATTAAAAAACTGATGACTGTTGCTGCCAAGTGCAATATAACTGAAAGACCGGTGTATAAAAACATTACAAACACTGTAATGATCATATCCATGTTATTCTGTAGATTTGGTACTTTGCAGCTTCTATTTTTTCCCAAAGTAAAAAATGACCACTTTTTTTTGGTTCCAGGAATCCAACTCAGGACTTTAAAAATAGGCCACTTTTATTTGAGGACACTGAGGCAGCCACAACAGAGCAACTAAAATTACTTACAAAAGTGGACTTACAGAACTGCTTCAGAAAGTGTCAAGAAGGATGGAATAAGTGATTTTGAAGCAAGAGGAAGTGTTTGGGGCAGGATTATAAACAATATATGTGTGTCGCTGTAATAAATATTTAAAATTTAAACATTATATATTATGACCATACCTCACATGTTTCCTGACCTGGCTATATGTATAAATGTAATCACAAAGAGTATTTATGTGAAAACATTGGTATTGATTTAAGTGCAATTAATTGTTAGTATTATGCATAGTATTTGTTTTAGAAATTGAATTATTGGTGACTTCCCATAAAATTAAAAAAACAATAACTTATTGCCTCTTCATTCCATCTAGATTCAGTTTTTTGTTGAATTACCTCCATAATTGATAATTAAATTCCCTCTTCTTTTTGCAAAGCCTTTTTCTACCCAAAGAAGACCTAAATCCAAGTACTTTGTCATAAAAGCAAAGTAGTATTTATCACCTAATTATATTCTGTAGAATAAATAAATGCTTCTAGTTATTATGATTAGTACTGTTTATAGCAAAAACAATATGAGCTAGCTTCATATTATCCATTAGTTATTCTTTGTGTGAAGAAAGACTGTAAATATTGAATCAGACTTTTTTTCACATTTTTTCAATGATCTATTTCTATTTAGGAAAGAAAACCTGAGAACAAAGAAAAACAGGATGGGCAATATTAATTCTAAACTTTACTTTCTATATTTATATTTTTAAATTCATTATGTACTTTATTTTCCCACATAGAATCTAAAAGTGATAGTCTATCAACATGTTAAAATTATGTTTTAAAATTAGTACTAACAGAGAAATTTTGTGCTTCCAACAACTCTTTAGGAAATTACTGTGATCTTGCTTCCATGGCCTGGTATTGGATGAGCTGTAAAATTTTGCACTTAAATATCCCAAAAGCTATAAGATGCAGTGCATCTATGCAGCCATAAAATTTATATAAAAATAAATACTGACAGTTTCTGCTGTTTATCAGTCACAGTAGCCTAGGCTATGGAGAGAGAAAACAGGGTGAGACAAGTTTGGTTGTTCTAGTATTAAATTTTTCACTATTGGTAGAAATTTAATTGTCATTAGATTTGCATGTGATTAAAACTAAATATTTTAAAAGTGTAAATATCAAATTTTAGTTATTAACAGTTACACATTATTAATATACATATCATATATGGAAACTCATTTTTAGATTGCTCAGTGCTAATTAAAGTCAGATAGAGTCTATAAAACAATTTAGAACACTGCTTCAGTTTACTTTTAAGTTTGTTTTGTGTCTATATGACCCAGGTAGAGATAGAAAAAAAATTACCTATCTGGAAAACAAATACACTGGGCATGGTGGTGCATGCCTTTAATCCCAGCACTCGGGAGGCTGAGGTAGGAGGTGCGTTGTGAGTTCGAGGCCGGCTTGGGCTGCAACGTGAGCACAAGACCTGTCTGAGCTACATAGTGCGACCCTGCCTCAAAAATCTAGGACCAGGAGTTCGGCTCACTGGCTTAAGCGCCTGCCCTGGCAGGTGCGAGGTTGTGAGTTTGATCCCTGGTGCCACAAAAAAAAAGAAAAGAGATACTTTAATTTCTAGATTTTTTAAAATTGAAAAAGCAATGGACAATGGTGAAAAATACAAATAAAACAGCTAACATTAGTTTTCACATAACTTTTTATATTTTGCATATATATATATATATATATTTTTTTGTTTGTTTGTTTGTTTTTTGCGGCACCAAGGAGCAAACTTACAGCCTCGCGCCTGCCAGACAGGCACTTACACTACTGAGCCAAACTCCCAGCCCTAGTTTTTTGAGGCAAGATTGCACTATGTAGCTCAGGCCAGGCTTGCGCTCGCGTTGTAGCCCAATCAGGCCTCGGACTCACAATGCTCCTCCTACCTCAGCCTCCTGAGTGCTGGGATTAAAGGCGTGTGCCACCACGCCAGGCTTCATTTTGCCTATATTGTAATTGATTCTCTCTTTAAATTGTATATTAGGTAGCAATGTATTTAAATTCTATCTCAAGAAGCACATTTTTTGAAAAATAATCTCAATCAAGAGAGAGACTAGACTTAGAATGTAGGGCAGTGGTAGAGTGCTTGCTTAGCATGTGCGAGGTGCTTGGATCACCCCCCGAAAATAAAAGTAGCATGTGCACCTGCAGATGGCAAAAGAAAGAAAGGAAGAAAAATAAAAATAAGACAGTAAGAATGCAGATGGGACTCTACTAAGGCTATGAAGAAAATGGAAGGATGAAGAGAAGAAAGATAAGATGATAATAGAAATGGTGGACATGATGAAAACAAATAATATGCATGTATGAAAATGTCCCAAATGCAACTATCATTTTGCATTATTGAAATATGCTTATAATTATAATAAAGTAGTAAAAATCATTAGAAGAAAGAACTTTTTAGTCAAACTACTTTGTTCTTATCAATAATGAAAAACACATTTGATTTTTCACCTCAGGAATGTTGGTTTTGAAAAAATAAAATTGACTGAATATTATGTGTGTGTGTGCACGTGCACATGCGAGTATTGCAGCATGAAGCATAGTGAAAGTCCCCACACTTTCTCTTTAGTTAAGACAAAAACATTCCTACAAGGTTGTAGAACCCATTCTCTTGAAGTGTTGTGAGCTGTTGAAGCTGGAAATTGACCACATATGCAAGGCTGGGGCATGGCCATCCCAAGAACAAAGAGTGCCCGGGGTAAGCCACATGAAGAAGCTGCTTCAGCCCAGAGAACACCTAGCCCCAAGACAACCTGAACAGTGGGTAACTAGGACAACAGGGTGTCATGTGATATTAGGTTGCTAAAATGTATAAATAAATGCCCCTGCAGTGAGTGGCCAGTGCCTTTCCTCCCATCAGGAGAAAGAGGTCTCCACTTGACCCCAGCTTTCATCTCTTCTTTATTTTTCTCATTCTCCCACCATCATTACCCCCAGAAAACATCTGGAGCTGTGCAGGTCACGGCATTGAACAACTTTTTATTGCTTTCATATTATTTAATTTAGCTAAATATTTTTGAAAACTGGAGAGACATCATTGACATTTTAAAAACATATATATAACTCTTTCCATATATATATGGAAAATTGTTTTGTTGTTTTTATTTTTATTTTAGTATCAACAAAATTATTTTATAATGGGTTGCATGTGCCTGCTGGACACTGCAGAAGTTCTTGAAGTTTGTGGTCACATTGAGGACTACTAACTTCATTACTTATCCCACATTGATTTTCATATAATATGTGGCTTTTTATTAAAAATACCAAAAAGAAATGTAATTATGTAGTATCAAAATTAATATAATGATGTTGAATATCAACACTGTCAACTATCTTAATATTTAATAACATTGTTTTCATTGAAAATTGTAATTGTCACATAGCATCCTTCTGAATTTTTTATGGTGCCTCAGAGGCTTCAGTGTAATGTTTGGAAACCTCTAGACAAATGGTATTTAGTCAACATATTTCACCATATCATTGCTAGTACCAAGTGACATGATGTTTGTGAAATTGTTTTGAAAACTATAAAATATATTGTAGACATAATAAATATCACTTGATAGGCAACTACAATCTGTTCATGAAATATAGAACATAAACACAAATATTAGAACTATGATTAGAAAGCAGAGACGTCACACTCTCCTTGTGTCGGTTTTACTCAGAGAAGAATCTTTGTGCATTATCACTACTGAATGCATATTCTTTTGAACTAGATAATTCCCTATCACTTGATTTATACAATGTGTCACATAATAAAGAATTGCTTTTCTACTTATGTCTAAGAGGTAAGTACTTGGATAAGTGTAGCATGTTCTATTTTCCATAATATCAATTGGAAGAAACTTTGGTGAGAAGGGACAATAATCATGTACATTTATCTCTTTGTCAGTGTCTAATAGAAACTCAATCCTATTTACTTAGTTAATGAATGAGTGAATGATATCTGCAGTTAGCAAGTCTTGAAAATTATTGGTTTACAGGTATTTCACAAGTAAATAGTATATGGAATGTCCACCATGTAAAATGCTCTGTATTAGACTCTTTAAATATAGGCTTTGATTTAATATTTGGCTTTAAAATATTATCAAATAGAAGGAACAATCATGAAAATGACATAGAAAATTCTTTTTCATTGCCATTATGTACTGTGCTAGAAAGAGCATCAAACCCACATATAAAACTTTTTCTTTGAATTTCCAGAATTTCAGCTACTAAGTTATTACATTGAGTCTGAAACCAAAAAACACTGAAAACTTGGTTAACCTTCTTTACATTTCAAGTTCTGGTATCTATGAAATGTTTGCTTCACATTTCTTGATTTCCAGTTATCTTATGATATTTAAATAAACACTACGGAGAGCACTGATTTTCTTGGGAAAAGTACCACGCAACTAAGACAATTAGGTAGTCAGGTCCTGTGTTGTGTTAAGTGTAGCAGGAATAGTGACAGAAATATAATGTTAGTTCATCATAACCATCAATAAGAAAAAAGTTACACTTTTTGAAAGATAAAGCATTTAAATCAGTAAAAACACTGCCTTGTTCCTCATTAAGTTATGAAAACTCGCATAATATTTTTCTCTAATACCCCATACCATCCCACATTTATCCTTCTGTTACTACTCACTTTCTTGTCATTGGGACAAAATGTGTAATACCTTCAACTTAAAGGAGATGTTTAATTGGTTTACATAATCAGTGGGTTGAATTTGCTTCCAGTACTTAACTGAAGAAAGTCTATGGAGGTAGGGATAAGAGAAGGAAAGTTTCTCACATTATGGTAGCCAAAAAGTAGAGGGAGAAGTGAGGATCCAGGGCAAACATTACACCTTTATAGTCATGTTCCAAGTAAACTGCCTTTTCCAACCAGGCCCCAGAGACTTTTAGGGCTCACTTGCAACCTAAACTATGACATTTAACCCCTCATCCACATCTCATTATGCAAGTGTCATTTAGTCTATTTCTTAGAATCAACAAACTCTTAACAATTTCACCATTGCTGAGAAGTCCTAGTCCTAACTTTCCTCTGAGAATAAAGGCAAACTCTCATTTGTAACCCTCTGTGAAAATAAAATAATTGAACACTTCCAACACAAAATGAAACAATGTGCACATTTCTATTTGACAAGAGAGAAATAGAATAGACAGAAATTTGATCAGTGCAAGAATAAAACCCAGCAGAGTACACATTAAATTCTGTATTTCAATGCTCAGCACCCAGAGGAGGTGATGGTGAGATATGGGTTTCAAAGAGCCTGGGAAGCCCCACCCCTAAAGTCTTGCTGCTTTCAGTCCACATGGCCTGTTTCTTGGGTGAGTTCCACTCACTGCCTGCAGCTAGCATCACCAAGTATTCAATGTTCCTGCAAACTCCAATTTCTTGAGGTCTCCACTGCTTCACTCTCACAGTCTCATGCACTGCCCTTTCATGTACTCCTAGCACATATTATGACCCAGTCACACATTTTTGCCTCACCTCCCAGACCTTCTCCTGAAATCTGGGTAGAAATCTCTGTAACCCAATAACACTTGCATTCTCCACACCTGAAAAAGTAGCACAATTTGTGCACTAAAAATGTTGGTCAAGAATTTGAGCAGTGGTCTGGCCATTTTGGACTGTGAGTGAAACAGCCTAAGTGTATGGATGGTTGAATTTGAAATATATTTCTCTAGGTGGTGCTGAATAATCAAATATCCCAGGAACTATCTTTTTGAATGAAATGTTTACATTTTTCCCTCTCAATATTGGTGCAGTCTTGCTGATTTCTGAGTTGCCTTCAAAAAAATCTTTTTCTTGTACCTGTAAAAAATACATGACTTTTGTTGAACGCTAATTTTTTTCAGCAGTGAGGACCTCCTTTGTCTCATAGTTTCAGTCACTTCATTTCTAGTAAAAGAATAAATTTTCGAATCATTCCACTTTTGCTGTTTATTCTTGATTTTCATGGTAGATCTGGCTAAAAGCAGTAAGCAGTTCCCAAGACACAATCAGAATATTTGAATCCTTGAAATTTTCTCCACCAAATTATTTAATCAACTGTTATGAGTTTCTGTCTCCTACAAATTCTTAGGATATAGGCAAAATGTAGACAAAATTTTTCCCAGAGCATAACACATGCAGCTTCTATAACTTCAAATGATGTCTTTCTGCCCAAAAGGAACTTCTTGAAAATGAACTTTTTGTCCATGTTATTTTCAGCATTCTATTTTTCTGTGCCCTTACCAGTATGTCTGCTTCAAAAAATGTTTCCAAATTCGTCCTACAGACCAGTTATTAAGAATCTGAAACACATGATCAAATACTGTCATTGAAAAAGACCCATAGAAAAAGACCACTTTTACAAAATACCTAATACCTAAAATTTAAACGAGTGTATTAATTCAGTTTAAACTTTCAGTTGGTTCATTATACGCTTGACCTACTCCAATGAAAATAGCACATGGTGGAAGGGAAAGTTCCTCACATGATGGTGCCAGAGAGTAGAGAGAAAGGAGGACCCCAGTAAAGGAATGCACCTTTCCAAGTCATGCCCCCCAGTGATTCACCCGTTCAGTCAGACTCCAATTGGAACCTGAGAATTTTGGGGGACATTTTAGTTATTAACTATAGCAATCTCCATAACCTTGAGGCAGCTTTGGAAATAGCTGTTTAAAAATCTACCACATCAGAATGATCAGTCACACACCTGTAAACACACACACACACACATACACACACACACACACTATATTGTACTGTTCAACAAAGCAACAGATTTAATGCAAGGTAATAAGGTATATTTCTAAGACATATGGATTTACAATGTAGGATTACAGTACCCCCTTGCAGTGTCAGGCGTGGAGGATTGCAAAAGAACTATCTGCAGGCCAGAGATTGAAAGGATCTAGTCAAAAGTGAAAGGCCTGGAGTTCACAGCAGAGTCACATAGGTGTCTATGTCATGAATCCAAAAGTTTCTGCACTGAGAGACTGAAGACTCTGTGGTGCAAGATGGGAGTGTCTGTGCTGAAAGCCTAGAGATGGAAGTTTAAAGGTTATGGCACACTAGCTCCTACACTGAAACAGTAGCAAGACAGTTTTCTTCTTTCCCTTTTTATTCCATTCAGGCTACAAGTCTTTTGCTTTGTTCCACCCACCGGCAATATGATTCTTCCCTCTTCAGTAAGCTCATCATTGAGTCATGCCAGAATAATGCTAAACCAATCAGTTTGGCATTTCTTACCCTTATCGACACCACAAGTAAGTATCTCACACACGTGCACACACACACACACACACACACACACACACACCTACTATTAGGCTTTTGATTAATCTGAAGCAATGTATAACTACCTCAAAAGATGATAGATCCACTAACTCTTTTCATTTCCCTCTTTATTTTTATTCCCATATTGGAACTGTTTGGTACAGAGGACAGAAAATCTTTGAAGTCAGTTTTGTTAATAATTCCCAGATATGCATTTTTCCAATTTCAGGGCACTTGAACAAGTTGCCAATTAATTGTATTCACTGAACTCATTTTCCTCAAGTCAAAATTAGTAAAGTATCACTGTCCCAATAGAATAATTGTGAGGATTAAAAAGACACATCATGCAAATATCTAGTACAGGGTTTCACAAATAACATTACACTATTTATTTTTTACTTCTGTGATATATACAACCTAAAGGAGAAAAAGTTTCTTTTGACTCATGGATTCAGACTGTTCAATCCATGATTTGGTGGCTTTGAGGCGTTAGTAGCAAGCTGGAGGGGTCTGTTGGAGGAAAACCACTCAACCTATGAAAACTAGGAAGCAGAGAAATGGAATATGGATCAGGCACAAGATTATGCCCTTCCAGATCATGCTCCCAGAGATCATATCCATCAACCAGGCTTCACCTCCTAATGGAATGTATAGATTTATTAATAGGTTAATGAATCCACTGATGAGTTTAGTGTCTCCATAATCCAATCACATTCTGTAAGCCTCATCTCTGGAAATATAAGACTGTTGGGAGATATTTTATATATAAACCATAAAAACTATGCATTTGATACATATAACTATTATTGTTTATGATTCAAAAGGACTCGTATGTTGATTATAAAAATAAGAAGAGTTAAAATTGTATTTCCATTTAAAGCAGAAAAATCTTTGGATTATGAACTGAAATTAGCAACAAAAAAATCTAGTATCAACTAAATTCAGAGCTCTTGTTAATACTGAACAGAGCCTGCCTCACAATCTCAAAAACAGAAAAAACATCAACCACAACAAAAACCCACAAAGTTCCTTTTACTCTCCTGTAGAAAAAAACTATTCTTTTTGTTTATTGATACAATTTAGATATTCATAATAATCACATTCATCATAGGGAACTTGTACCTGAGCATGATATGTATTAGTTCTTTTTTCCCCATACCTAATCCCTCCCTTCAACCCCTCTTCCTCTTCATATTTACAAACTTTGTTTACATTTTATCCTTTTTTCTCATTTTTTTCTTTTCCATTCTTACCTCCTTACCCCCATTACCCTTTCTTTTTGAATAATTTCTTCCTATTACACAATATCTATTATATATTTTGATTCTTACATACACTTTCAGTTTCTCACACCATAGAAACAATGTAATGCTTACACATGTAGGTCTAATTTATTTAAGTTAAAAGCCTCAAGGTATATCCATTTAGTTATAAATGTCTCGAAGTCATTCTTGTTTATAGCTGAGTAGTACTTCATTGCATAAAAAATGCATCATTATATCCAGTCTGATGCTGGCGAAATAAAATGAGGGGAGAGCAAAGGGGAAAAAGAATAGCAATGTATTATGAACATGTACCAATTTCCTACAATGAATGTAATCATTATTTGTCACAAACCTGTACTAATAAAAAAGTTTCAAAAATCAATGAAATCTGAATCTTATAGCTTCTTTTTTTATCCTCTTGTGTTGATTACTATGACTGGAACCAGATGTGATTTAATAGTTTTCATTGAAAATTAACATAGTATCATGTATTGTGAATTACACACATGGTTTATATTTTTAGAAATGATTTGGCATCATTCACTGTATTCAATTCTAAGAAAGTCACATAGTTTGAATATACAGGCAAAGTTTTACAAGCATCAATATTTTTTAGTCACTGAAAGAGTTTCAATACCAAGACATCCAAAATGATTTGCTACTAAGTAGACATTGACCTATGATTAAAGATTTTATTATGTTTCTGCATTATGCTCCAAATTTGTGACTAAACATATAAAAAAAAACTTTACGAAATTCTATTAGTTGTAAGTCCACTTTGTGGTAAAGTTCTTGAATAATGGCAGTATAGAAAAGAGGAGGATATAGTATCAATAAATAAAATGTAATTTTTGACTTGCATATCAGGCATATCACCTAAAATTCTAGTGTTTATAATCAAGAAAAGTGATTCAAATGAATAAATAATACTAACATTTATAAATAAATAGACTCTATTTTTTTCTTAATCTACTTACCTTTATAACTTCAGTCAAATCAGCTTTGATAAACGTACTTATGTTATTTATCTGGAAAATGGTCATTGAGCGTTTTGCTACATCTAATGCATGTTGTTTCATCACTTTTTAAAATTTTCCTGTTGAATTCAGTGCTGGTATTAAACATAGGTCTACAGAAACAAAAAAAGAATAGGATATATATATATTACATATATGCAGGTGTTTATTAGGATAATTGATATATGTGATTATGGAGAGTGAGAATTCTTAAAACAGGTAGTAAGGAGGAGAAAAAGAAAATAGGTAACATGCTTCAGCACCACTCTGAATGTCTCGGGAAAATAAAAGATACTGAAGTAATTGTCAGCCCAAAACTGAAATTCTGAGAACATATTGGGTCACTGGTTCCAGACTACAAACCAGAAACCCTGGAGTTTTGAAGCTAAGACCTAGATTAGAAGTGTGTTCCAGTTACAGGAGAGACGAAGCAAAATGTTTTTCCTCTGATTGAATTTGTCCTATCAATGCTTCTGCCAATTGGATAATACTTGATCACATTGATGGCAAGCCTCCCCCCTCCCTTTTAATTCAGTGATTATCAAAATTTTCTCTGGAAATTTATTTTATAACTTTTATTCAGGTGTTCCTTAACTAGTCAAATTGACACCTATAATCAACTATTCAAAGTATTATTAGTCATTTTCTGCTGCTTGAATCTCTCTTCCATTTTGACTTGAATGACATATACACTCCACTTTTTATGTAGTATTTATGTTTTCTAATTGAAAGCCTATTTTCTATTAGACTTCTTAGTAACTTTTATTTTTTATTAGTACATACTAATGTGTATAAAGATCACATTCCTCATGGGGAGTTTGTATGTGTACATAGTTTATCTTAATTCATTCTTATCCAATTTCTCTCCCCACCTTCCTCTCTTGGTCTCTTTCTAATTTGCAAAGATCAATTTCCCCAATTTATACTATCTCTCTTTTTTCTCATTATTTATATTTTGAGTTTAGATATATTCCAATCAAAAAACATTAGGCTATTTAAAAATTCATCTTCTGAACTTTTGTTCTTACTTCTCCACAGTCTTTAATCTCTTGTAAGGAATCAGACATTCCTTTTTGTAGGCTTTCTCTTCTAGCTTTAGTAAAGC
Organism: Dasyprocta punctata; assembly: GCA_004363535.1. Taxonomy (NCBI): domain Eukaryota; kingdom Metazoa; phylum Chordata; class Mammalia; order Rodentia; family Dasyproctidae; genus Dasyprocta; species Dasyprocta punctata. Next base: position 23,273 of record RJWM01007444.1, on the reverse strand, counting down.
CAAATGCACCAACACTTTTTTAACTACTACATGGTAGAGACTAATCATAGTTGACCTGCTCCTTTAAAACCAACATTTAAGGTTTTCACCAACTACTGTCATTCAATTCATATATATATACATATACATATATATTTCTTCATGTTCTTTCTCATTCACACAGACACATAATAACAGCACTTTCACTCTATTCTAAATATGCCACAGCTTTCATTATTTTTTGTCTTAGAAGTTTTATTATTTTTATTAGTACATGTTTGGAGTATATGCAGTTTACAATGTCTTACGGAGTGAGTAAATGTAGATACTTCGATGTTCTTTTTTAATTCCCTTACTTCTCACTTCCTCACTCCTCTTTTTTTTTTTTTTTTTTTTTTTTTTTTTTTTTTTTTTGCGGCACCGGGGATTGAACTCACAACCTTGTGCCGGCCAGGGCAAACGCTTAAGGCACTGAGCCAAACTCCCAGCCCTGATTTTTGAGGCAGGGTCGCACTATGTAACTCAGGCCGGCCTTGTGCTCGCGTTGTAGCCTAAGCCGGCCTCGAACTCACAACGCTCCGCCTACCTCAGCCTCCCGAGTGCTGGGATTACAGGCGTGCGCCACCACGCTCGGCTTCTCACTCCTCATTTAAATCTCCATTTTTCACTATTGTTATTAATTTTAGCTCGTGTTTATGGTACATAATGCTTACCATTGAGGATATAAGGTTCTGTACATGGCATGTATTTATTCCACTTGTTTCCTTTTCTTCTGTCCCTCATCCCTCCTTCTTGATCTCATGGAATTATTCCCATTTGCAAGAGATCAATCCACTGTTTCCCTTCTATTCATCCTTTAATATTCTGTTACTCAGTACTTTGTCTTATTCAAATAAGCAATACTATATGGTATTTAAACTTGTGTGTTGGATTTATGTTACTTAACATTAGGGTCTCAAGGTGCATCAGATTTCCTGTAAATGACTTACTTATCTTTCTTTGTAGCATAGTATATCAGTTTGTATAAATAGTACACTATCTTTGTCCATTCATTTCTTCATGGACATATAGGCTACTCCAAATCTCTGTCTAGTATCATTTGAGCTGCTATAAATGAGTTATGCATGTATCACTGTTAGATATTGTGTCTAGCTCTCCTTGGAAGATACCTACAAGGAGAGTATCTAGATTGAACGACAGTTCAAGCTTTAGATTTTTGTGGAATCACCATACTAATTGTACTAATCTACATTCCCACCAACAATGTAGACGTGTTCATTTTTTACCTGCAGGCTTATCAGAATTTGTTATTACTTGATTTGTTGATAATAGCCATTTCTTTTAGCATGAGATGGAATCTAAGTGATGTTTTAATTTGAATCTCAGTAGTAGCCAATGATATTAAAAATTTCATCAGGAGTTATTGGCCATTTGGACTTGTGAGAAATGTCTAATACTTTCAGAAGCCAATATTTAGTTGGGTCTTATATAATGCACAACCAAAATTTTAATTCTTTGTACATGTTAGATACTACTTCTCTGTCTGAGGAATCATGGCAGAACTTTTCCCATTCTGTAGGTTGTTTCTTTGCTCTAGCTTGTTTCTATTTCTGAGCAGAGGATTTTAATTTGATGTGGCCCCATTTGCTAATTATTGACACTATTTTTTGTGTTACTGATACTGTGCTCAGAAAGTACTTACTACACCTGTGACTTCAAGAGTTTTGCCTATTTTATCTTCCAGCAAGTTAAGTGCTTTTATTTAATATTGATCCATTTTGATGTGAGTTTATTATATGGTGTGATATGTGTGTCTATAGTCAATCTTCACTAATAGTCTACAAAAATGTATGTATCATGAAAAGAAAAACATATACATACATATATGTGTATATATATATTATACATATATATATATTATATATATATATATATATATATATATCATTGCATTTACTGAAACGTCATGAGTTTAATTCAATTACCTTTAGCCTCAACAATTATAAGTGCTGCTACAAGTGGTGGCCATTATCTGCCAGACATTTGTTAGTACAGCAAACTGATGAAGTGTGTATACTTTGGTCTGGTGGACTCTTGTATTTAGTCAGTTTTCAAACACTATTAAAGGGGATGCCTTTCCTTTAATGTAAAACTTTTACTGATTTATCAAAGATCAAATTGTTTAATGTGCCCATGATTGCACCTACATCTTCTATTCTGTCCCACTGATTCACTTCTAGGTATTTGTACCAATAGTATGATTTTTTAATCACAGTATCTGTGATATATACCTTCAAAACTGAGATTGTGATGTCTCCTGCTTTTCTCTTGCTTCTGTGGATTGATTTTGATATTCTGGTTTACTTCTGGCTCCATATGAATTCCAAGATTGTCTTCTCTAGCTCTGTAAGGAATGCTGCAAGTATTCAGGTTTAATTGTATTAAATCTACATATCAATTTTGGAAGTGTGGCTATTTTTTAATACATTAGTTATACTTATCCAAGGAAAGAGGATATAACTCAAATTTCTAATATAATGGGTTTACTTTTTCAGAGTACAATCATTTCCATTGTAAAGAGATTGCACTTCCTTGGTAAGGTTAATTCCTAACTACTTTTTTTTTTTTTTGGTGCTGCTGTGAATGGTATTGTTTACCTAATTATTTATTGAGTTCATTATTGGTGTACAAGAATACCATTGACTTGTTTATTAATTTTATAACCTGCTGTGCTGCTGAATTTATAAATTCTAGAGTTTTTGGTGGAAATTGTGTGTCTACTACGTAGAAAATTATGTCACCTGAAAATAATGATAATTTGACTTCTTCCTTTCTTACACGTATCCTTTTTATTTCTTTCTCTAGACTGTTCTGGCTAATGTTTCATGTACTATGTTGAAGAGGGAGTGGTGATAGTGGACATTCTTTTCTCGTTCATGAGTTTAGAGGAAGGTTAGTTTTTATCATTTAATTTTATATTGACAGAAAGTTTGTAATCAAAGGCCTCTATCAAAATTGAGATAAGTTCCTCAAGTGTAAATTATCTTCAGGGTTTTTTTTATTATGAACTGTTGCTGGCTTCCTCAAAAGATTTTCCTGCAACTGTTCAGATGATCAAGTAATTTTTTCCTTGCTTCTGTTTATGTAATATATTAGAGTTATTGATTTGCATATGTTGACTTATCCTTGCATTCTTGGGATGAAGTCTACTTGGTTTTGATGTATGATGTTTATGATTATTTATGGCATTTTCTTGACAGTATTTTGTTGAGAATTTTTGCATCAAGATTTGTTAAAGTTCTTAGATTATAGTTTTATTTTATGTTGCAAAATTGACTGATTTTGGAATGAGTACTGCTAGCTCCCATTAATGACTTTAGATATGTGCAGTCAGTTTCAATTTTATTAATTTTTTAGGAACATTTTCATTATCTCATCCTTGAAGTTTCTGTAGAATTCAGCAGTGAACCCATCAGTACTTTGGCTTTCCTGACTAGGATGATATTTTAATAGTTTCTATTTCCTTGTCTGTTATTGAATTATCCAATGTTCTTATGTATTCAAGATAAAGTTTTGGTGATTCATATATATATATATATATGTCTATTTATGATGGAACATATTGAGGCAATGATGTTTATCTGATCTTTCATGTCCAGTAATACTTGTTGGTGATAGTGGAAAAAATTTAATAATTGTTATGTCCTCCTAGTGAATGATGTCCTTTACCAAAATATACTGAACTTTTTTGTTAACCTTTCAATCAGTTTTTGATTGAAGTCCACTTTTTATGAAAGTAGGAGAGCTATTCCCATTTTATTTTGGAGAGGCAAATATTGCATGGCATACTGTTTTCATGATTTTGATATTTAGACTCTAAATATCTTTCAGAGTTAAATATATTTCTTGTGTACAGTATATCACTGATTTTTTTGTGCTGTCTGCCAATCTGTGTCTTTTGATTGAGAAATTGAAACCTTTTGCATTGAGATTTATTACTGAACATTATTGACTTACTCCTATCAATACACGGTTTTCCTTTGGTTGATTTTCTTTCCTTATCTAATTAACTGATCCTACCTGATGTATTCATTCTATTGAAATTTGGGCATGGCTACATCCATTGTGTCTTTCTAGTATATACTTGAAAATTTTTTGGAATGCTCTTGTGGTGGTCATGAATTTCAGTACATCCTATTTACCATGGAAATTTTTTTGTTTCTTCATGAATTTTGACAGTTTTGTGGGATAAATAATTGTAGTTTGAAAGTTATTTTCTTTTAGAGCTAGAAACAATTCAAGTTCTTCTGGCTTTTAATGTACGTTTTGGGAAGTCTGATGTAATTCTACTGCATTTATTTTTATAAATTATTCATTGCCTTTCTCTGTTAGCTTTTAAGATTCTTTTCTTGTGTTTGATTTCTGGAATTTTGAACATGATGTGTCTTTGGAAGATTATTTTCTATATGCTTACATAGTGTCCTTGTAGACCTCACTTATCTGTTTTAAATTCTTTTAAAATAGTTGAAAAGTTTTCTGCAATTATGTCATTAAATTGATTATTAATGTCATTTACGATATCTTCAGATATTTCACTATTTCCAATAAAAATTTGATTCACCTTCTTGTTTTGAATAGTGATTGCACGCATCTTTTATGTTTTTTTCTTGTTTTTAAATTATCTGCCATAATTTTTACTTCCACTTGCTGTCTCCTAGTGCATTCAGTCTTCATATTGTGCATTTCTACTGCCCATATTTTCAACAGAATTTTTAATCTCTAGAATTGGAGTTTGGTTCTTTTTTTATGGACTCTGATTCTTTTTTATGGTGGGTATTCATGTATTGCATTATTTTGTTTACCTCAGCTAGGGATTTTATTAGTTTGTTTCATGGATATAGACTCACTGATTTATAAATTAGGTAAACTATTTATTTTGTGTTAATAAATGACCTTTATGCTTAATGTTTTATCCTCTCTGTTATCTTTTGAATAATTTGTCTGTGGAACTTTTCAATACGTTCCCCTCCTTGTCCTGTTTATCACCTTTTGGGGGACTTTGGAGTTCTTGGAGGCATGTTATTGCCTTTTAATCTCATCTTTCAACTCGGTATATTTTTGCTTGTACTGGGTCTTGCAAGTTGATTATAGTGGAAGTGTTGGTTGCTCGTATGGAGAACTCTTTAATTAATATCTGATGTTCAGTGATGGCTTCTGTGTGCTTTTAAATATACGGTTATGCTTCTATTTGCGGTTCTAATTTACATATTTATTTTCCTTAAGAGGTTACATTGCATTTGGCCCAATACATAATTCTCTGGAAAAGATCCCTAGTATTCTTGAGGACATCAAGGCATTTCAGATATTGCCATTTGGAGAAAGTCAATTAAAATTAATAACTATATACCTTTGGCTTTAGTAACAAAATCAGCTAAGATAATACCATCAAACACAAACCAGATATGCATGTAATCTAATAAATATACCCTAGGTACTACTTTTAACTCCAGGGAAAAAAATCTATATTTAGTGTAAATACTATATTGAACAAAGTAATTTTCTGTGGTAAATATCTTCTAAATCGAACTTTACCTCCACTAACAATATGTACTAGTATCCAACAGGGAATAGCATAGGTTTAATGACCTAAAGATTCATAAACATTAATGGTTCAATTACAGATAGTGAGGGAAGAGAAGTCTAGTATGAGAAAAGTAAAATTTGAACTATTGATCAATGCAAAATGAGAAGGAAGAGAGAAAATGGGATAGATTTTACATGCAAGAGTAAAAGGAAACTAACATTTAGCAGAGTAACAAAAAATAAAAAATAATCAACAAAGCAAAATAAATAAATAAGAAAAAGAAGAGAGTAAAATATGGCAGAATGCTGAGTGTCAGCTACTTAGAACAAAGTGCTGAGAATCTGGAAGTGACAGCCCAGAGAAAAATCAAAAGGATTCTAAACCATATGAGATCCACAGGGAAACTGATAGAGGAGAAGAAAATAGTATTCACCACTACAGGATAAATAGCTCACTGCTGCAGACCAGAGACCACATGGTATAACTGACTGGAGCAGCTATGTAGCTGACCTGGCAGGCAGGGAGTCAGCAAAAACTTTCATCCACAATAAGAATCTGACCCTTGACCTGGACAGGGAGAGTCTTGTGCTATCAGAGGCTGCAGAGAGAAAATGAGAGACTTCCCTTAGTGTCCCATCCCACAGTCATTGATTGGTGACTGAAACTGAGTGACACCCCCAACACACCCAGTTGTAGAGAGTAGCAACTTGAGGCAGGACCACCATTTTATCTCAAAGTACTCCAGGGCTCAAATTTCAGCACCAGCAGAACAGCCCTGGAGTCACATTACTGCCAAATTCCTGGAGTGGAATGAGAGAAGGGCTGTCCAGTCACAATAGACAGCTGGCAGTTGGACAGCAGAGTGGGGGAACTTGCCTGAGAAATAGTAGCTGGCATTCTGAATACAATTCAGTAGATCACAAAAGCCAACTTTTGCCCTAGCTATAAAAGACAAGAAGCAGGCCCCTGCCATGCAGTTCAAGCAGGCAAGTGGCCTGTGGCAGATCAAAATTACTGCCACTACCTGCAGTCCAGTGGCACAAGCAGGCAAAAGGCCTTGGTGAATGATGGGACAAAGGCACTCCCTGACCCCTCCCTGTGACCTGTGGCACAAGCAGGCAAGCAACCTTGGGCAGGACAAGTGTACCATAACCTGCTTGGCAACCATCAGTCAAACATCATTGGTTAGCTGCAGACAAGGGCACCTGCCCTAACACAGACTCTTGTAATGGATGAGTGATGTGGCCAAGATCAACATTGCACTCAGCAGGAATAATACTGCAGATTTGGAGTTGTTAGTTAGATTCTTGCTCTGACTAGGAAAGAAACACCAAACTAGGGACACCAGAAGTTTTTAAATACTATATATATATAAATTTAGGAGCTGGTATAGGTTTTGATTTGTACTGCTTGATTAGCTTTCTTGCTACTGGCTCTGTCTCTCCTCATTGGCCTTTCAGTATTCTCTGACATTTACAGGGAAATAAACATTGTCTCTAGTCTTTCTGATTTGTCTCAAAATTATTTTGCTCTTTCATTCTTTCTCTCCTTCTCTCTTCTCCAGCTTCCCAGAGTTTGCATGATCATTCTTAGTACTTCAACCTTGCTTCTACTATATTTCTCTACAGCTATTGCTCTGTTTTGTCCACTAATCCCTCTAAAATTCCCCTTCCCCAAAGGATAAAATCACCCTACTAAGGGAAAAATTCACAAATTCCTGGTCAATGTAGAATGCTGTTTTATAAATATAGATCTTGCTATTATTAGAGACACTAAATTAACAGTTAACACAGATCAGTTTTTAGACTGTACTTGATGACATTGTTATTACCAATTATACTATGTTAGTCAAAATGGCATACTTGTAATAAGTTCTTCATCCTTATATAATAAGACTGTGATAATGTTAGTTCACAATCATCCTCATAGCTCAGTATTAAAGTACTGGGTGCTGAGCAAGTAGATAGCCATGTATCATCCTTAAAATGGTGAAAAGGTAGACTCTTGGAACAGATACGAAGAACAACAGCCTGTAACAAATATAAGACATGTCAGACAGATAGACATATCCTAGTGAAGTTGTAGTATTAGTGATAAATCTACCTAACGTAGGAATAATACAAACAAAAACACAAAAAGCAAATTAAAATGAAAAAATAGAAAATGACAAAATTCAGAATAAAAGTGAAATCCCAGGCTTCCAGAAAATCAAGGAAAAATTCAGAGGAAATGCAATAGAAAAATCATAAGCCCTTGACCTGAGTTTACTGGAATGACAGTTGAATGAATTACATATAGAGAGTGTATCAAAGCAGAAATAGTGTCACAGGTAAAGAAAGTAATCACAACTATAATGAAGGACTTGTTCAACAAATATAGAGCAGACAAAGGAAAAAATAGAGGAGCATAGAAAAATAATGGAAACCATGAATGCTTAACATAGGAAAGAAATGGAATCCATGAATCAGATTCAAATAGATAACCAGAAAATTAAAAATTCCTTTGAAAGTTTGCAAAACTGTGTGAAAGAAGATGAAAATAGAATATCAGACCTAGAAGACAGAATCGTGGTTAATGAACATGAAAAGAAAGATCTCTTAAAAATAGCAAGGAAATATGATAAAAGCAATCCAACAACTGCAAGATGATGCAAAGGAAGAACTACCTGGGATTGACTGGAGTCAAGGAAAGTACCAGAATCAGCACAAATGACAAAAAAAAAAAACCTTGTTCAGATATGTCATAGCAGGAAGCTTTTCAAGCATGGAAAAAGAATTTGACATACAGATAAGTGAGGCACATAGAACTCCAGTAAGCCATGACTGGCCATTTGTGAACTGTGGGGAAGGATAACAAGAAGCCAACAAAAAGCCAAGCCCTCCCTGTGCATCAGAGCCATATGAGGGCCACGGGGGGCAAGGACCAGACACCAGCCTTTTCCCGTGAATCAGAGGCATTCACAGACTTCAGGGGAGAAGAACAAGAAGCCAACAAGAAGCCAAGTCCTCCCTGTGAGTCAGTGCCATGTGTACCTTGCTGGGGGGAGAACCAGATGCCAACCACTTCCAGCACACAGGCTGGGAGACAAGAAGATCCAAGGTTCTCCCCCATCGGTGACTTGCTAATCCAGAGAAACATAGACTATGATGATAGCTATTGAGGTAAAATACAACATAATGCTTGTAGTGTTTAGTGTTTCACTGACTTTGCAGGCCTAAAGCCAGTAGTCTGATCATCTATGCAGATGATAATAATACACAGTGTAGCATCTATAGGGGAATCTCCTTCTGAAGGTAGTAACCATTGCTAATTCCCTATTATCTTGTTTTGAAGTCCTGTATCATTCTAATTGTTTTGTTTGGTTGGGTTTTATTCTGCTTTGTCTTGTTTGATTTTATTATATCTTATAGCATGGGCAACTATTTCAATTATAACAAGATATATTATGGCATCCATTTTGGATTTACTCTTATCTTGTTTTGAAGTCCTTTACTGCATTTATTGTTTTGTTTTCATTGATTCTATTCTGTTTTGGTTCGTTTGACATTTACTATGTATGAAGGTACGGGCAGCTATTTTGAAGAAACAAGAGGCATTATGGTAACCATTGTTGATTTCCTATTACCTGGTTTTGAAGTCCTGTGTCTCTTACACTGTTTTGTTTTCATTGGCTTTATTCTGTTTTATTTTGGTTGGTTTATTTGCTTTAAAATAAAAATTACAAAAAAACCCACAATTAGCCATTAGACCAAAATAAATCTACATTAAGGTATACAATAATCTAGATTCCAGAAATTCAGCACATGAGCAGAATATTAAAAGCTATTTGAGAAAATTAACTAATCACCAATACAGAAAAGCACATCAGAATCACAGCAGACTTCTCAAAACAAACTCTTAAGTCAAGGAAGTCTTGGAAAGAAGTATGTCAAGCCTGGAAAGAAAACAACTTTCAATCCAGATTGATGTATCCTGCAAAGTTATCTTTCAAATTTAATAGAGAAAGGGATGGGAATATAGCCATGCAACATAGTGCCTGCTTGGCATGTGCAAGGTCCTGAGTTCAATCCCCAGTATAAAACTGAAAGCATAACTAATGGAGAATTAAAATACTTCCATGACAAAGAACAACTGAAGAAATTCATGGCAACTGTCTTGGTTACTTTTACTTTTCCCTTGTTGCTGGGACAAAATACCTGACACCCAAAATGAAGGAAGGAAAGGTTTATTTAACTTATACTTTTTGGAGGTTTCAGTCCATAACTGGCTAGCTCCAAGGCAGATTGGCATGGCAATGTACAAACACTTCAAGGCAGCAAATAGAGCAAAAAGGGGGAAAACATGCCTCTTCTCCTCCCTTATAGTGTACTCATGCCACCCCCACCCTTTCAGGGTGGGTGTAGTACTCACAAAATCACCTTGCCCTCCTTTGCACAGGATGAGGATATTTACAAAGAACCCTGGCTACCTGCTGAGTCTGTCAGTTAAGCTTCTAAACTTCTCAAGTTGACACAATGTGTCAACCATAACAACAACTGAACCAGCTCTACAAAGAGTTCTAAAAGATATTCTAGAAAGACAGCTCAAAATTGCAACACAAAGAAGCCGTCAGGCTGGAGAAGCAATTAAACAGATATGAAAGACAGGGAACAGTCAACAGGAAAATTATATGACAAAGATGAGCCAATATAAATCAGTAATAACCATCAATATAGATAGTATCAATTCATCAATCAAAAGACATACACTGGCAGAATAGAATAAGAAACAAGATTGAACAATATGCTACATTCAAGAAACACATTTAACTCAGAAAGAAATTCATACACTGAAAATCAAAGGATGGGAAACAACTTTCCTTGTAGCTGGAACCCAGAAAAAAGCAGCAGTAAAAACTATTTGCAGACATTTGAACTTCAAACCAAAACTGATAAAAAAGATAGAGGACTCTAAATGCTTGTTGAGCGAAACCTACAAGATAAAGAGATATCAATCATAAATATATATGAACCAAATACAGGAGCACCCCCCTATACAAAATAAATGGAAACAGATGTGAAAAATTGAATAAGTACTAACACTATTGTAATGGGAGACCTTAATACTCTCTTGTCACAAGACTAATGAAATAGACAAACTATCAGCAAAGAAATTTAAGAACTGAACCAAAACAGTGAACAGACTGACTTAGTAGATGTCTACAGAGTGTTTCACCCTACAAGAGAATATACATTCTTCTCAGCAATGCATAGGTCATTCTTCAAAACAGTCCACAGAAAGCACTTAATTGAATGTAAGAGAATTAGTTATCTCATGCATATGATTCGACCATAGTGCCATGAAAAAGGGACTCAGTGGCAAAAGAAATCACAAAAACTTCATAAACACATGGAAATTAAACAATACCCACATGAACAGCCAATGGATTGCAGAATTAATTAAAGAAGAAATTAAACAATATCTACAATCAAATGAAAACGCATACTGGCTAAACAAAACCAGTGGATCAAAGATGAAATTAAACAAGAAATTAAACAGTATCTACAAATAAATAGCCCTAACACAATATACTGGAACTTACGAGAGTCAATTAAGCAATCAAAAAAGGAAAATTAATTTTTCTTTTGATTTAAAAAAATTCTTAGTATAACCTGCACCATTGCTACTCCTTGGTTTTCCCAGGTTAATGAAATAGTAGACAATATTTTGAACAAGTTTAAAATTAGATATTAATATATGGTTCATTCTTTGAATGTTGATATTAATGGCTATCCCTTCCTCAAAATGCATTGCTAGGGACAGAATGTAGCTCCTCAAGAAAGTTTCATGAAGACTTTCACACTAAGTCTAAACCAAAACCAAGAGTATATTACAGAAAGCAAATCACTTAATGCAGAGATCTCCAATCCAACTGATCTATAAATTTCAGCAGAAAAGCACAAGAATCATGAGATAGTAGCTCAGGAATATGCCTACACATTTTTATAATTTTTTCAAGCCTATTTGACAGAAATTGAAGTTGATGAAATTCAGAATAAAGAATCTAAAAAATGTTAGTTAAAATGACCAGTGAGCGCAAAGAAGTTATAAATTATTATCTGGCTGAATGAAAATAACATGGCATGATAGGAAGGCCCATTTTAACGTAGAAATATTGTCTCAAAAATGAACTAAGCCAAAACTCTGAAAGTTAGTATCTCAAAATGTTAAATATTCAATTGAAAGTTTGGCACTATGATAGATAACCCAGAAAAAATGATATTAAAATTTGAACAAAAGGTAGATGTACTAGAACATTCCACTTAAAATAACAAAAAAAAGAAAAAGGGAATGTTGAAAACATTGTTGAAGGAATCACAAATAGCTAAAAACAAAATCTAATTTAAAAATCATTGGCCTTGAGGAAGGTGCAAATATACATGCTAATTACATTTAAAACTTTATTGCAATTCCTGCAAAAATTATTCCTAATCATTTAAATAGAGAAAGACACCCAAGTAAAACTGGAACTTAGAACAACAAATATACATGACCAGTAAACAACTCTTCCTGACACATCAAAGTTAAATTGTCAGAAACTCATAACAATGATGAAATATTACAAGCAGTTAAAAAGAAGTGCCAAGTAACTTACTAGGGCAATCGCATTATAATAATCAGCAAATTTATCAAGAGCTTCCTAAAGGGTTTGAACTGATGTATTTCCAATTCATTTTGTAGCCCAGGCTTGTTTCAAACTCACAACGACCCTCCTGCCTCAGCCTCCCAAGTGCTGGGATTCCAGGCATGTGCCACCACATCTGGTTGCATTTTTAATGCATTTCCTCTGCATTTTTTATTTTCTTTAATTTAGGCAAATCTAGCTTTTTAAAAATATCCTTTTCTCTGAAAAAAGTGCATGCTGCCTAAACTGCATTATGGATTCAATGCAACATTTAAGTGATGAAACTCCAAGGCATACATTGAAACAACAAATGGATTGGAGATAGAATCAATAGGGAAAACACCCTCAAACAAGAAAAATATCACTTAACAGGAAAAATACATGAGAAGTTTATAGTGGTCACAGTCTATAATAAAATGACATACCAATAACAAATTAAAAATCTATATTTACTGGGAACCAGTTAGAAAACAAAGTAGTTGAAAAATTATCAGAAGGAAAATAATAATGGATTAAAGAAAAATTAAATGAAACAAAACAAAAGGAACAATAGAAAAAGTAAAAAAAATTCAGTTGATTTTTTGAGAATATAAAGCTAACACATTCTTAGCGATAATAACTTAGAGAAATAAAGATTATTGAAATAAGTAAAACTATGAATGAAAGCGGAATTAAATGACAATACAGAAATATAAAATATAGTGAAAAATTATGCATCATTATATACCAATAAAATGGATAGCCTAGGGGTGGATAAATTTCTAGAAACATAAAACTAATCAAGATGTATTAAGAAATAAATTATTTGAACAAAAGCAATAATGAGCAAGTAAATTTAATGAATAATCTCAAGACTCAGCAAAATTTGGTCACTACAAGATGACTCCTCTGGCGAATGCTACTAAACATACAAACAATAAATCTTCACTAATTCATACACTAAGCTGATGGAGAGGGAATATTTCAAAACTCATTTTTAAGGATCCAGGACTGCCCTGATGCAAATTTGACAAAAATGATACATGAATACAAAAGCTATAGGCATATTTTGATGAATTTGCATGTGTAAATCCTCAATGAAATACATGCAAACTAAATTCAACAGCACATTAAAAGGATCATATATCATGACCAAGTGCTATATATACCTATGGTGACAATATAATTCAGCATAGAAAAATCAAAAAATGTGACATACCACATTAACAAAATGAATAATAAAACTTCCATTATCCTCTCTTTAAATGTAAAAATGGATTTGAGAAAACTCAATACTTCTTATATTCAAATTTGTGTCAACACACCAAAAGCCATATCATGTCGACATCTAACAACATACTCAATGGTAAAAATTTGAAATCTTTTACTCTGTAATCAAGAACAAGGTAAAATGTCAATTGTCATCTCTTCTTTATAATATGCTTTTGGAAATTTACCTAGTGAAATCAAGCAAGAAAAAATAGAAGATACTCAAATCAGAAAAAAAGTACAATTGTCTCTGTTTGAAGATGATATATTATATAGAGAAAATCCTAAAACTGCACAAAAATTGAATTATAACAAAGAAACTTAGTTATGTTGTAAAGTATAAAATCAACATACAAAATCATTTGGGTTTTCATACGTTAACAGTAAACAATCCTGTGAACAATAGCATCAAAGTAATTTAAACATAGAAGTGCGACATCAAAAAGAACAGAATAAAAACAGGCTCACACACATAAACGACTATCGTTAACAACTACAAATAAACTGGAACATATTTTTGAAAACCCCAGTGATTGGAAGCAAGTGTTGTCTGTGGTTGAAGAACTAAATTAAGCCTATCAGGAGAACGTGAAAAATGTTGACACTTTGACAACTCCATAACCCTATGTCAGCATAAGATCAGAGAGAATTCCACTGACTCACACTTTCAACAGGAGAAACGGAACTGTAGTGAATCATCCAACTTTCCTAGCACTCCAAACTACTTTCTAAGGATATTCCAGTCATATCTCACAGGAAACACTGGTAATATCATATATCATGGTCAGACTGGTGACATCATACAGAAGGAAAGAAAGAAAATAGTTACCAGTGCATGGATTTTAGTTGTACCTCTGTGTTTCTATTAAATGTGATACTTGTTTAGAGATACCCAAGAATTGCTTTACTCATTTAAAAAGTTGAGATGGTCACTTTCAGAACCATGGAAGGAAGTTAAACCTACTCTAAATTTCTAATCTCAATATCTAGCCTTAGATCTCAACTAAAAGACAGCACACATGAATGGATAAGCCTATCTGCATCATGAAAAATAAGAAGAACTGTATCTGCTTTTCTCGGGAATCCAAACCATGGCTCTACCTAGAAAAAACGTCTGCCCAAGTACCCTTTCAAGAATGGAGATACCCTCCTTTGCTTATTTTGAATAAGCAAAAGGTTAGACTTTCTTGACACAAGAGTTTAAAGAAGGCCTTAGTCTACCTAAAAAAACAACAACAAAAACAAAAACAAAAAAACCCCAAAAATCCATTTACTCTATGTATATAGGAAGGTGCCCAGCTACATGCATTTATGAGAATTTTTAAGGATAGTTCTGCTTGACCCCAGAGATCAGTTAGCAACTCAACTCAAAGAAATGATCGCCTTAGGATTGTACCAATGCATGGAGTCTAACCTTAAACATGCAATTCTAAAGAGTACACCCCACCCAAACAGGGTAATGACTCTTCCCAATCTTGGAATTGAGACCATCACTTTGTCAAATTATGAATTAACAATAACAGAATCCCTCAATCAGAGATTTTATCCTGTGGATGACAAAAGTCATCCCAGTTCCCATCCAGAAATTCTAAATTTTATCAGACCCCAATCTAGAATCTGGTAAGTACAGAGAATGCAGTAGCTTCATGTGTCATCAGAGAAAAGGTAGCAGCAGCACAGAAAATCAGAAGACAAAATATCTTTCAACTGTCTGGCATCATCACCAGCTTTCCTTTCCAGAATTCCAGGATAGACTAAATGGTGACGGCCTATCTCTGCTAAAGAACACGTGTAAAGGTAACAAAAGTTTCCTGTCACCTAAAAAGTACTGACAACAATACAGGGAAACAAAGATTGCAAAAAATAAGGAAATTTTGACAACTGCAAAAGAAATAACTAATCTAACCAGAACAGAAAGACAAAAGAATAAAAAAAATGTAGAATGCCTATTGAAATTATGGAACCCTAGTAAAATAGTAAATATCCACATAATTATAATGCCATAAGGAGATGGTAGAGAAATGTGGCTGATGAAAGAAGTCCAGAACATATTCCTCCTAATAAATACAAGATAAAAAAATGAAAAAATAAGTATATTATGACATACATGTCTGGGAAGGAAACAAGAGTCAGCGAGA
The DNA here is from genome assembly GCA_004363535.1 of Dasyprocta punctata. Lineage (NCBI taxonomy): Eukaryota > Metazoa > Chordata > Mammalia > Rodentia > Dasyproctidae > Dasyprocta > Dasyprocta punctata. The sequence continues at coordinate 7,660 of RJWM01007444.1, read as the reverse complement.
TCTTGTGTTGCACATTGCTGTGATACAGCATCATAGAAAAATAAATGGAGTCTGCCCACATTGGCTCCTCTGTATCACCAGCTGGAGTGTCTCCTCAGCTGTTGGGAACATCTCAGTACCAAAACAGAATTATAACAGATGAGAAAAGTTGAAAAACTGCACTTAGGTGTTTCTATTGAAGGTGTGTATACCTAGTCATTTTTGCTGGAAATTCTGCCTCTTCACTGCTCCCCAATTTAGTGAGCTGCTGGAAGTTGATATGGTTTTATTTTCCCAAAGAAGTTCATTTTATGCCTTCTCTTCATTAAGCCTCAACCTTCTTATACATGACACCACCTTGAGATTGTAGCAACGGATACAGCAAAAACTATTTGAAGACCAGTAGGCATTGAATCATCCCATTTCTGCAACTGAGTCACAAAGGCACCACACTCTACATGGGTGGCTGCAGTGCCATGAATACAGCTGTTTGGAGGGTAAGTGCAGTGGAATAGATATGAAATCTCTGCTAGAGTCCATATCATACCCTACTCCAATGGAATGAATAAGCCTGCCCAAGAAGGAGAAAAACACATTGTTATGTTCTGTGTTTGAATGTCCCCCCATATTCTCATGCAGTCATGGAGGTGGCTGAATCTAGCATTTGTGATTGGTTCATTGTCTAGCATAGGGATTGGCAGTGTGAGTGATACACCTGTCCAGGGGCTGGAAGCTGACATACAATATAAGGGAGGGAAAGAGGCTTGCTCCTACCTTTTGCATTTCCAGTTTTGTTGCTTGCAGCTGCCATGAACAGTTGCCCCTTAGCCTTGCCACCCTGCCTTGTAACCAGCTGAGCATGGACTGAAAACTCCAAAAACTGTAAGTTAAATGAACCCTTCCTTCCTTCATTTTGGGTGCCAATTATTTTGTCTCAGCAATGAAAGAAAAGTAACCAAGACGAAATTTGGTACCAAAGGAGTGGGGTTGTTGCTGTGTCTATATCTGAACATGTAGTTCAAGAGCCTTTGGAAATGGATTGTGGAAAGACTTTGGAAAGGTTCAGAGGTTTCGCCTGAAAGCATATAACTGGAATAGCTTAGGCTGTTCTGAAGATAGATTCTGGTCAGAGCTCAGAAGACCAGAAAACCAGTAAAGACCAGGCTCGGGAGATTTCTGCCTGGAAGAAGGACTGCATAAGTTGTTGGACTCCAGACCAATGTGTGTTATGGCTTGGCAGAAAGTTTATCTGCATTTTGTTTGTGTCCAGAGACTTTGCCTAAGGCTGAGATTAAGGGTGGAAGATTAATTAATCTTGCAGAAAAAATTTCAAGGCAGTCAAATGTTGAGGCAGTGGCATGGCCATTGTTGGGGAATTTTTAGCCAGATTAATGTTGCAAATCAAGAGCAAAGAGTCCAGAAGGATGATTTAAAGCATTGTAAGTTTGGCCAGAAATCAATCTCCAGTACAGCTGTAGACTTTAAACATAGAGTTGAGATATCAATTGATAAGAAGAAACAAAAGAATAGAAAAGATGGCCTGGGGACATCATGGGAAACAGTATGTCTCCACCCTTTGCAACCTCAAAACTACAGAAGTGAAACACTGCTTTGAAGAGAAAGCTTCAGAACACCATTTTCCAGAATGGTGGTCGAGGCTACACAAGGTTCTAAAGTGGCAGTGGCTGCACCAGGTTCCAGAATGGTGGTGGCATAGAGAACTTGTTCCTCACAATCAGGTTCTCAACCCCTACAACCAAGAGAGAGGAAAGCCTGGCTACTGCTCCAGCTGGCACCAGACCATGGCAGCATCCACATGGCAATGGTTTTACGTGCATGCAGAATGCATGAATTCTGAGGTTAAAAGGCTTCCATCCCAATTTCAGAAATCTTAGGAGGCTCGGCAGTATGCACCTGAGAGGGCAATGTGTGAAACTGTGAGTGTGAAGCCAAAGGTGCAATGGAGAACCTGGAAGTTGGGAAAAGCCAAAAGTGTGGATTGTCTAAGGAAATCTGCAAGGAGGGAACAAAGTCAGCCCAAGAGACAAGCCATGAGAGCTACAACCACCAGAAGTGCTGTGGAAGTGGGGTCACTCCAGTCTTTTGGCACTCACGACCAGGTTACTTCAGATGCTAAACATGGATCTCCAAGACTCAATATTTGCCCTGCCGGATTTTGGACATCCTTTCGTCCTGTTCCTTTGTATTGCCCTGTTCATACACCTTGAAATGATACTGTTTATCTTGTGCTATTGAATGTTGGAAGGGTTTAGCTTTTCCGTTTGTACAGGTGCTCACAGCTAAGAATTTGACTTAAGTCTTGGAGGAGACTAGGGATTGGACTTTCCAACAATGCTGAAACTGCAAGGACTTTGGAAAAACTTGAAGATGGACTAAATGTCTTTTGTATAAAGTATGTGCATGATTTTGGGGGGGCTGTGGTGGAATGTTATGGTTTCTGTTTGGATGCCCCCCCAAAGCTTCATGCAGCCATGGAGACAGCTGAATCTACTGTTTGTGATTGGTGAATTATCTAGCACTGAGATTGGCAGTGTGAGTGCTGCACCTGCCCAAGGGCTGGTAGCCATCATACAATATAAGGTAGGGAAAGAAGTTTGACCCTCCCTTTTATGCTTTTCTGTCTTGTCACTTGCAACCACCATGAACAATTGCCCCTTAACTATGCCATCCTGCCTTGGAACCAGCTGAGTATAGAATGAAAACTCCAAAAACTGTAAACTAAATAAGCCCTTCCTTCATTTTGGGTGTCAAATATTTTGTCTTAGCAAAGACAGAAAAGTAAACAAGACAGAATTTGTTACCAGAGGAGTAGGGTTATTGTTGTGACTATACTTAAAAGTAACCAAGACACATGTACAACAAGTCTTCTGAGAATGTTGTCCCCACTACAGAGGAGGTTACACAGTAACTTTCGAGGAAAAACAAGACCCTTAAACAATCAAGACCACATGACTTCATTCACAGTGTGGAAGGTGATGCATGACATAGGTCAGAGGCCAGCAATTCTATGAACATCACCCCAACAAGAAAACTACACACAAACTGGCAGGACAGGCACACAAATCTTTACAACCTAATCCATGAAGGCACATACAGGCAATGTCAACATTGACAATAACTGAAAAAAGTACACAAATACATTCCTATTAGGCACAATCCTAAGGCACATACATAATTAAATTTGGAATTCTGCAGTACCTTGACAGTTACATAGAAAGTTTCAAATTTCTACTATGTAGATTAAGATCAAAGTGATCAATGACAGTCATAGCTATAGAAAGATATTGAGTGGCACACCAGAAGATCTGAACTCCTTGCAGTAAGACTCAAGGTCCAGGTGGTGCCACACTCTGGGGTACACTCTGCCTAGCAGCCCAGGACCGGGAGGGTTTGGCCCACACCCAGTAAGGCAGAGACTACCCACACACTCCAGGAGGCCACCCTCACTAGCCGTGCACAGGATCCAGCTCTACCCGGTCCTGCAACTCACAACCCATCAGGGGAATGCCTGATGAGCCTCACAGGACACAGAGGAACTGAGCCCAGCCCAGCCCAGGACCACAGAACTGCTCAGCAGGGACTGACCAGCATAGCTGCAGGGACTTGGAGAGCTTGGGCTCTAACCACTAGAGCACAGGGCACCTGCAAGCTCCACTCTTCAGTGCAGTGGCCTGTGCGCCGGGTCCTAGAGCTTGCCATGCGCCCATCCAGCCAGGAGCAAGGCCCCAGCATTGTAGGCCTGGGACTCTCCCAGACTTGCCTGGCACACCAGAGGCTCTGAATTCCTTGCAGCCAGACTTAGGGTCCAGGTGGTGCCACACTCCAGGGTACACTCATCCTAGTGGCCTAGGACAAGGAGGACTTGGTGACCACCCAGTAAGGTAGAGACTCCACCCACACACTCCAGGAGTGCACCCTCACTAGCTGAACACAAGAACCAGCTCTCCTGTGTCCCATGACTCAGTGGAACCTGCCAAGGGAATGCCCAGTCAGACTCGCAGGACACATACCAACACAAGTTCTAGAAGGAAATGAGAAAACGAAAGAAAAGAGGCAGTCCCAATCCCCCAGTCCACTGAGAACAAAACCAAGAGACACTGAAATGGAAGACAGGGGAAGTTACACAACTGAACTTTCGGAAATGATAGAAAATGCAGTAAGAAGCAGCTCAACGAAACTATACAGAAAATCAAATCAGAAATATTCTCTGAGCTAAAAAATGAAATAAGAATCATTATTAAAGAAATGCATGTATCTAAAGAAGAGCAAGATAAAAAACAGAAGAACTTAAGAAAAGGATCGAAACATTGAATGAATATAAGACACAAATAGAAAGCATGAAAAAGATTCAAACGGAAATTCAGGAAATAAAAATTCCATGGAAAGTTTGAAAAACCACTTGAATGAAGCTGAAGATAGAAACTCAGATCTTGAAGGCAGCATGGGAGATCATGGCCACAAAAGAAAAGACCTCTTAAAGCAAGTAAGGAATCAACAAACACCAATTCAACAGATACAAGACGATGCCAAGAGAAATAACAAGATTAATAGGCATAAATGAAAAAGCAGAGTTCAATACTAATGACCTACAAAGAGTATTCACAGAAATAATAGCAGAAAACTTTCCAAACATGGCAAGAGAATCTGAAATACAGGTAACTGAGGCATACAGAAACCCAGTTAACCATAACCAAAATAAATCCTCACCCAGACATATAATAAAAAGGGTATCAGAAATACAGCACAAGAACAAAATACTAAAAGCTGTCAGAGAAAAGAAACAGATCACCTATGAAGGAAAGCCTATCAGAATCACAGCAGACTTTTGAAAACAAACTTTAAGTTAAGAAGAGCTTGGAGTGAAGTATTTCAAATCCTGAAAGAAAACAACTTTCAACACAGATTGATGTACCCTGCAAAACTATCCTTAAAAATTAATGGAGAAATAAGATACTTTCAAGACAAAGAACAACTGAATAAATTTATGGCCACCAAACTAACACTACAGAGTACTGAAAGACACTATAGAAAGAGACAAAGATAGCTACAATCAAGAAAAACAACAAAAGGAAACAACTAACCAGGGCAAATGATTAAACAGAAAATGTAGAAAACCAACAACAGAAAGATATCATGACAGAGATGAACCAGTACATATCAGTTATATCATTCAATGTAAGTGGTCTCAACTCAGCAATAAAAAGAAACGGACCAGCTGAGTGGGTTAAGAAGCAAAACCCAACAATATGCTGTGTACAAGAAACACATTTCACTCAAAAGAAAATTCACAGACTGAAAATTAAAGGGTGGAAAACAATATTCCATGCAACAGGAACCCAGAAAAAAGCAGGGGTAGCTATTATGTTTGCAGGCAATGGAAACTTCAAACCAAAAATGACCAAAAGAGATAAAGAAGGTAACTACATACTTGTTAGGGGAATTCAAGAGGAAGAGATTACAATCATAAATATATATGCACCGAATATGGAAGCAACCAACTATGTAAGACAATTCTTAATAGACATGAAAAACCAAATAAACAATAATACAGTTATAACAGTGGACCTTAACACCCCACTGTCACAGAGAGACAGATCAACCAAACAAAAAATCAGCAAAGAAATAACAGAACTGAACCAAACCTGTGAACAAAATAACCTAGTAGATGTGTACTGAGTATTCCACACATCAACATCAGAATACACATACTTCTGAGCTGCATATGGCTCATTCTCTAAAATAGATCATGTACTGCTCCACAAAACATGCAAAGTAAATGCAAAGGAATTGAAATAATTCCACACATATTATCTGACCATAGCACAGTAAAATTTGAAATGAATGACAAAAAAACTTACAATAACCACATAAACACATGGAAATTAAGCCATAATCTCCCAAATAACCAATGGGTTGCAGAAGGAGTTAAAGAAAAAATTTGACAATATCTATAATTGAATGAAAATGCAAATACAAATTACCGGAAGCTGTGGGATACAATGAAAGCAGTCCTCAGAGGGAAATGTAGAGCACTAAACTCTTACATCAGAAAAATGGAAAGAACACACATAAACAACCTAATGCTGCACCTCAAACGTCTAGAGAAAGAAGAGCAAGTCCAGTCCAAAACCCAAAGAAGGGAGGAAATTATTAATATTAGAGCAGAAATTAAAGTAGTTGAAAATGAGGAAACAATACAAAGAATTAATGAACTGAAGAGTTGTTTCTTTGAAAGAGTAAATAAAATTGATAAACCACTAGCCAACCTTATCAAGAAGAGGAAAGAAAAAACTCATATTCATGCAATAAGAAAAGGGAGAAATCACTACAGACCCGGTGGAAATACAGAAAATCATGAATGCCTACTTCGAAAACCTTTACTCACAAAGATTTGATAACACAGAAGAAATGGACAGATTCCAAGAAACCTATGAATTACCAAAGTTGAATCAAGAAGAGGTAAAGCTGCTGAATAACTCCATTTCAACTAATGAAATTTAAAATGTAGTTAGGACACTACCAACAAAGAAAAGCCCGGGCCTTGATGGATTCATTGCTGAATTCTACAAGAAATTTAGGGAAGACTTAATGCCAACACTCCTCAAACTCTTGAATAAAATTGAAAGGAAAGTAAGTCTCCCTAACTCATTCATGGAAACAAGTTTTACCCTAATACAAAACCAGAGAAAGAACCAACCAAAAAAGAAAATTACAGGCCAATTTCCCTCATGAAAATAGACGCAAAAATCCTCAATAAAATACTGGCAAATAGAATACAACAAGCTATCAGAAAGATTATACACCATGATAAAGTGAGATTCATCCCAGGATGCATGAATGGTTCAATGCAAATCAATGAATGTCATATACCATATCAACAGGGCCAAGGACAAGAAACACATGATCATCTCAATAGATGCAGAAAAAGCTTTTGACAAAATCCAACACCCATTCATGATAAAAACCCTACAGAAAATCGGAATAGATGGTCTCTACCTCAACCTGATAAAAGTCATATACCATAAACCAATAGCAAACGTCTTACTGAATGGACAAAAACTGAAAACTTTCAAACTGAATTCAGGAACAAAACAAGGATGTCCATTATCACCACTCCTATTCAATGTAGTTCTGGAAATATTAGCCAGACAAATTAGAGAAGAGAAAGAAATGAAGGGACGAAGGATAGGAAAGGAAAAAGTGAAATTATCATTATCTGCAGATGATAGGATACCCTACAAAGAAGATCCCCAAAAATCCTTTAGAAGACTTCTAGAAGTAATAACCAAATTCAGTAATGTAGCTGGATACGAGGTGAACACTCAAAAATCAATAGCATTCCTGTATACAAACAACAAACTCACTGAGAGAGAAATAAGGGAAACCACACCCTTCACTATAACATCCAAAGAATGAAATGCTTAGGAATCAATCTAACAAAGAAGTGAAAGGTCTATACAATGAAAATTACATTACTCTAAAGAAGGAAATTGAATAAGATTTCAGAAAATGGAAAGGTATTCCCTGCTCATGGATGGGAACAACAAACATCATGGAAATGGCCATTCTCCCAACATTATTATACAGATTAAATGCAATCCCAATCAAAATACCACTTGCCTACCTCACAGAGCTAGAGAAAGCATTCCTGAAATTTATG
>RJWM01007443.1:10821-78005 GCA_004363535.1 Dasyprocta punctata | reverse complement strand
AGATGGCTTGTATTCAAATTTCTCAAGTAATTCATTCCTGATAGGTCTAAGGCATATTTGTTTTAGTATAACAATTCTCATTAGGTACTGGCAGAATTTTGAAACAATGTCAACATCTTTTTGAAAAATACAATATATTTCACTGAAGAATAATGGTAATTAATAAAACAGTTCTTTTAAAATTAGAGAATTCATTTTCAATTTTTTTATAAATTACTTTACTTTCATTATACCTTATTGAAGTTTATTTGCTTAAGCAGGTAAGATGTAGGGTTAAGTTGGTGAGGCTCTTATTTTTTGCTCTTGTCTGATTTTGTGTGTGTGTGTGTGTGTGTGTGTGTGTATGTGTTTATGATAGTTGCTTATTGGTAAAATGTTAAAAATAACTGTGTATACTTTTTAACACGTAAGAACCACCACATCTTTATTTTCACATTTCCACATCACTCTCTAAGGTCTATAATAACTCTATTTCATCATATTCTTATTGATGAGATTTATTTCTCTAATTTTTCTCTTCTTTGATTCATACTTTGACATATATCTTTACTTATATATTTTACAATGTTGTATGAATATTTCTACAGAATACTTCTATAAATTAGAATTTTAGTGGACATAGAATAGATATAGTTTTACTTTGGTTGCAATTGCCAAATTGCCTTCCACAAATAATTGAGCCTTAGATTAAAGTTTAGATTATAATATATGCAAAATTATAATAACAATATAAGGCTTACTACTTTGATCTGTCAGGACTAGTATGAAAATATTTACTTGAAATATAGTCAATCTGCACAGGGCAACCTACTATAAATTTTAGTTGCTTATTATTATTAATAATACATATATAAGGATAAGGTGTCAATTACTAATTTAGAATTACTCAACTAAATTGGCAGTTTAAATAATAACTATCCATTATGAATCCATAATTACATGCAATTAGCTTATTACAAAATAGATGTATGAGTCTTCCATGTCAGTGTCTTAAGAGATCAAATGAGAATATTTACCTTTATAAATAGATTTGTGTGTCAATAATGTGTCTTAAATGCTACATTACTTCAATTTTTTGTTAAAAGCTAATCTCATAAACAGTTTTCTCCATTTGGAAATATTAGTTCTCTAAGTAAGTGGATTTCTACATACAGCTCTTTCCATATCTGTGTCAGGGGAAATTGTCAAAATTAGATAAAATTATATTGTGAACTCTCAAGGAAGGAAACACGTAAGAACAGAATGAACAGTACTAATGTAATAAAAGTAGAGTTTCCTGACTACCCTCTTTGGACGTGTGAAAGGAATCTAGACTACATTTCTTTTCAGTGTTAAGTACAGGAAAGCAGTCATTACTGACCATAATGTAGACAAAATAGACCAAGAAAAATTTATAACACTATTCTAGACAAAATAGACCAAGAAAAATTCATAGTACTGTTATAGATTCTTCTGGGATTGTTACCCAAGAAGCATTTTTATTAGTATTACTAAGTCATCCTAACTATTGTACAGACAACACCCTCAGGTCAAAAGTTTTTATTTGCATCTGTTATTCTGATTGCCAATCATGGGAATAGTAAATAGAAAGATGCAAATAGACCCATTTGCCCTCTTTCTTTTAGTCTACTACCAATAGCAATAGAGATAACAACCTAAGGAAAATAGGGTTGATGTAATTTATTGGACATGTTGCAGTAATTCTTCCTTTGGGCACAGAATGAAATAAACCAGCAGTCTGCATTTTCCTAGTCATGGAAGAACTGAGTAAATAGATCATATTCTTTTAATGAGGACTTATTAAACTTTAGCTCTTCCTTCTGATCTATACACTTTGTGAGCATAAATATAATGATTTCTGAGGAGCTATCTGTAAAATCATCACAAAGGTCTTTTGTTTGAAAACTGGTATGAGATATATCAACTATGAGGCTGTGAAATTAGAATTAAAATTTAGGAAATCTACCAGTGTACATATTAAAATTGATATCTTTTGAGGATTTTGTTACTCTGGGACTGGGTTAACGGAAGGTTACTTAAATGTTAAAGTTACTATTTTTCTTCTACTGAATGACCAGTTAGTTTAAGTATTCTGTTCAAGTTTCAGTAAGAATTTCATGGTAACTCAATTCCCATCAGGAAACCTTCCAAAACTGGGTTTTTTTTTCCTTTCTATCACATAATCAAATCAATCGCCAGTTTCCCATTATTTCCTGAATTTTAAATTATAATAAACATATTTATTTAACTGAAAGCAAAACAAGAAAACGTGATCAGTTCCATCTCTCAAAGTGAAGTCACCTGCATTGCTCAAAAGATAATTTGCTCTACAGTTTATTAATCTAAGATTTTTTCTGAAAATCAGTTCCACATATGGGTTCTAACCATTTAACGGAAACTCATTACAACAATAGATTCATGGAGAAAAAAAACCACTCACATGCGTTCTGGTGCTATTATGATATTTATTTTGTTATTTATGCAGGTATCCTGCCTACATATAATTCAATCAGAAAAATTTATCAAGTCTGAAACTGTCAAACACGTTCACACTTCCTGTACCAGTTAGGAAAAGAAAATCGTCTTTGGCCTCTGATTTGAATAAATTTTTAAAACTTTAACGTACTTTGTAACAACTAAGATGGTAGAATCACCAATACATGCTATGGGATTCATGCTCACCAGTGAAATAGATTAAATGAGAACTTTTAGGTGTAGGTTTAGGTGAACTGATTCTACTCATTACTAGAAAGAAGCCATTTATACTCAGTAATATCTGAGGTATCTTCTACTCAATATTTTTCTCTAAAACCCTCTTGTGACTTTTGTATCTCCAGTGTTTTACCAAGATACCATATTGCGAATTTGTGTCCAAATAAACATTTCAGACAGTAATGATCTACACTCAAAAGAAATTCAAAGAGAGGATTCAATTGCATTGTACAACTGTGTGAATCACTCTTGTAAGTTGTTGTGGGGTACATTGTTTTTTAAACCATTGAAAACACCATTCATTTTCTCACCAATTATCACTTAGTAGTGAAATTTTATTAAAAGTCTGACTCTCTACATTTCTAGATGTATGTCAAGAATTAAGCACTGGCAAACTATTCAGATGTTTCCCAAATATTCATCAGTACACACTTTCTATAAGGAATTTAGAGCCTTGGCCTCCAGGTAGTTTGGTTTGGTAAGTGAATACATTTCAGTCTGAGAATTAAAAACAATCTCCTCAAAAGTTGTGAAAAAAAATCAATAGTCAAATTAAATTCAAAATATTTAAAAACTATTTTAATTTAGGAAGGATTATAAGCAATATACGGCAGGAAGGAATATATTGGCAAATCTTATCAGCAAAACACTGGACAAATAATGATGTGAATACAAAAATGGCCTCCCCACTTCTACAACTAATTTTTGTTGGGAAAATCAAACTTAGCATTGATTTGAGACAAAGCACATTGTATTTTAGAGACAATATGACACTTTCTTGTCACAAACTACCTCAGTTTGAATTTTCTGCTCTTCTTAATATCAAGAGGAGAATTGATAGTAATTAAGTAAACTGTTGAATCATAAGAATTTACTTTAAAAAATAGAATCATATTCATAAATCTGAAGAAAGGGAAGAAAAGCTTGATTTCATAGGGGAAGGGAAATTCAAGGGAAACCTTACTTAAGATAGAGACAGATCATTGATTGACCTAAAATTGACTTCTGCCCATATGGGTTGACAGAATTTATGTTCTTGTGAATTAATTCTAACATGGATTTCTGGAGTGAGAGTTAATGCAGTAAGGCTAAATGAAAACTACAAAGAAATTTTTAAACAGTGTTTTGTTTGGTTGGTTGGTTATAAATTATTTATACTTTTTATCCTTAAATATGTAAATGTCATCCTTGAACTTCCTCCCCATCTTTGCTTTTAGACTAACAAATGATGAAAAATCTATAGAAATATGAACTTCAGACTTTTGGAGGAGATCCTCTGTTACTCAAATGTAGTTTTGCTTTTCTAGCCATACCACATTGTGTTTCCTAATTCTCACTTAAATAGATATCTAGAATAATTTTTGACCTCCCACAACATGTCTTTGCATTATGCTGATGTTTCTATGAATATAAAAAGACATTCTCCATGAGGCTGTTGTATTGGCTTTGGAGTGCTAGAACTATTCACTTTGAATGTAATTATGCAAAATAAATGAAAGAAATCTACCTTGTTGATATTTATGTAACAACTTGTAGAATAAATCTGATTTAAAAATAGACTGCAACCATTTGCTAGAAGCCATACCACATCATTATTTCGCAGAACTTTCCCCAAATGTGATGACTTCTTTCAAATCAGCATTATTTTGCAAAGTAAAACAAAACAGAGAAAACCAATTGACTTTTTCCCCAACATTTCTGAAGAAGAAATAAAGCTACTTAAAAATCAATGAGGGTTGCACTTTCAGAAGTATTTTTAGTTGTGTGTTTCTTGGAAACTATGATATTTTCTGCACAATTCATCTCATTTTTTGAAGCCATTTAATATTCTTGAGTTTCATTTTACTTCCCTAAAAACTATGAAGTGTAGTTTGAGATCATTAATTGTGTTAAAGCTATGGTCTCAATAAGAATAGTTATTTCAAAGGTACTGTCTATTTATTTGTGGTATGAGTATCAGAGCAGAGAAAAAGTGAGATTTTTTTTTCCTCTGCTTACCTTTAAGTACAATTGATACTGAAAGAAATTTGGAGGATTTGAAGAAAGATAGATGGGAAGGAAGGGTTCTGTTTTTTGGAAAAAGATTGTCACTAGATGGTTTTTCTGTAGCCATGATCATGCTGATGAGTACGTATTTGATATGTACATCCCAGTATCCTTGAGGAGATTGCACAATTTGCTGCCTACTTCACACATTAGGCAGCTCTCTGTGAGATCCCATTCCTTTAAAATCTTAATTCTATGTCAGGTGATCCATGATCTCTATTTTATTTGTTTAAATAGTTCTTAATTAAAAGTTTTTTTCTTTTTAATGAATGGATGACTTACAACCAGTATCATGGGAGCATCTTAGAAGTAATGTCTTGACACAAAAGAATATTTCCAGGAGTGCAAGTCTCAAATGCAACTATGAAATACAGACTTCTGTATAAATTGTTCATTCATAAATACTTCAGTCTCACCAAAGATGGTGGCATTCCACAACCACAATAAGGCGACCCCTGGAAGTGACAGAAATGTAATATGAGGCTGCCAGGGGTAGGAATAAAAATTACAGTGAATTTTTAAATTAAATGTCATTTATTACTTACTACAATAAAAGATGCATTACCATCAATGCCCTTCAAAATATTCTCCCTTATTTTTAACATACCTATGCCATCATTCTTACCACTTTCTGAAGCAATTCTGGAAGTTCTCTTTCTTGAGTGTCTGTAGTTGTGCTGTCAAGGCTGCTCTGATAGCCTCAGTCTATTGAGAAGGTTTTTGGCAATCTCTATCAAATAAAATCCTTACATTTTGTCTTCATTCACTTTTTCCAATGGAAATGCCAACATGTAACTTCTGGTCCTTGCCCAAAGTCAAAAAGACCTTAAAAAGTAAACGTTGATGAAATGCTGTGACAATGAAACTAAAGGCATTCATGATACTTTGGAAATTGGGGTCTTACTTCTCTGAGTAGTTATAAAGTGGTTATATAGACTTACTATGTGTTGGGTTCCATTTAAAATGCTTCACAATAATCATTTTATTTGCTTCCTAAAACAACCCTTCAGAACAACCTTTGTGACAACATTGAAACAGGGACACTTACTGTTCTCCTTTTATATTTTTGAATTTTTATATTTTTATTAGTACATGTTAACAATGAGTGATGATTACATTCTGTGTGGGAAAGTCAGTATATGTATATAACACATCTAATTCTTTTTTCATTCCCTTCCCTTTTCCTCACTCTCTACTCTCTCCTCTTTCCAACTCTTGCTCCCTTTCCATTTTGCAAAAGATCTGTCTTTCTGTTTTCTACTAGCTTTTATTTTGCTTCATATTTAAATTTTTGTTTCTTATATAAGAGAAACCATATGATATTTAGACTTGTGTGTCTAATTTATTTCACTTAACATTATAGTCTCATGATGCGTCCATTTTCCTACAAATGACTCAAATTTATCCTTCTTTATGGTAGAGTAGTACTTGCTAGTGTATAAATACCATACTTTCTTTTGAGGTTAACTGGTTAAAGTCACAGCTGGTAAGTAGTAAACCCAAGATCCAAACGTAGACAGTCTGACTTCAGAGTTCTACCACATTGTGCCATCAGAGATAGTACTTTTCATACTTTAGTGATAATAAGAAAGTTCAAAATTCAGTCCTAAAAAAAACGGACAGGCAGGGCCCAGATACTCAGATATTCTCATTCAGTTCTCAGATACCCAGATGCCTAGATCCTCTGTCCCAATAGGTTTGGCTGGGCCAGAGATTTTACAATGTTAACACGTTCCCAGGGGTTGCCAATACTGTCCAACTACAAACCACATTTGAAGTAGCCCAGACCTAAGGAAGGATGCAAATCAGCACCACAGAGTTCAGAGTTGCCTTGCTAGTGTGTTACAAGAATCGGGCTCAAATTCATTCTGGAGTTCTATAGACCTTTAGCTTTAGCTGAAAAATACAACCATGTTTCCGTGTTTAAACCCAAGTGGTTTAGTATGGGCGTTTTAAGTTTATTTCCTGGAATTGCCCCTTCCCCATTCTGTACCTCAAATCTGAGTTATCACTAAGCGTTCTCTAGAGTAGAGGTGTGCAAGTGCTCAGAAGTTCTTTCCCATAGGTCCGCTCACCCTGTCCTCCTCCTGCCAAGCGAAGGTTTTTGCTAACAATCTTCCTTAGCTGGCCTCCTCAGCAGGCCATCCTGTAACTCCTCCTGAGGCTTCAGGGCGCATCTCTGCTCTGTCCGGTCTTCTTTTGCTGCACCTGACTACTCTGTCCTCTTGAAGAGTGTGCAGCTGTCTCTGCCAGCTCCCAGACCCTCTTCGCTGGCTTGCATGCAGCTTAACCAGTGACTTCAGATGCCTTCTTAACCATCTGGCTTCTCTTCTACTATTATTTCATCGCTGCCATCTTGTCATTGGTTTCAGTTTAAGGATTAAGACTTTTCCCAAGATGATAGATGGTGGGAAATCCTTGCTTTCAGGGAGAAAAGAAGAGCAACTTTCTGTTGTCCTCGATAGTGTTACATGACCCTGTGGTCTTCACAAGGAGGTAGACTCTAACATTCATACTTTTCCTCTAAGCTGACCTATTTTGCTGTGTCCACCATAAACTTGTTATAAAAAAACTGTCTGAAAATATGAGCCAAGTTTCTCCACCTGCCACATCTGGCAGAATTTTCTGAGAATTTGCTGTGATTTTCCAATGTCTTGCATTTCAGATTCAACCAGTTTGGGAACTGTAAGTCAGAATTTTTTTAAAATCAGAAAATGATCTCTCTCAAGTGAGAAAAGTAATTTTTTGAGCTTAAAAATTAAAAATCCAAAGAACAATAATTTTTGTGTACCAAGAATCAAACTCAGGACCTTGCACTTGCCAGGCAGGCGCTATGCCACTGAGCTATATCCCTGACTCATATATATATATATATATATATATATATATATATAATATTTATATTTATATATATTTATTTATATATGTGAAATTATTCATCTCATTTAACAGTTTTGAAAGAAAATATACAGGCTCCATTATTTAAAACAATTTTTAAAATTACCCATTATATTTTGAAGGCAAAAAGCTCACCCAGAAATACTTTACTTACTATTTGTTTTCTTTCTGATAGTTTTCATAAGCCATGCGTTAGCTCTTAAAATATCAAAATGTTTTAGTACCCTTCTTAAGCAGGAGATCAAGCCATGCTGATGTCTTATTTAGCCTCTTGATGAATAATTGAGTAAATATATGAATACCATTTTTCTCCTGAGAAGTAAAAATACCTGGCCCCCAGATATTATCTTCTCAAGACATTTATGAATTCAACATTATTTAGAGAGCATGTTTTGGCAGTTGTCATAGTATTAAAATGAAGACTACTTTCCTGAACAACCTCAACACAATACGCCTTTTTAAATACTTGTGTTTCATATTAATATATTGTACCTGTGTTTCCTTTCCCTAACCTTTAAATAATATTTTTCCTATGGAACAAAATCAGAATATACAGTGAATCTCTTCTGTACATGTAGGACATTTTTCATAGCTCTGCTACTGAAATATATAGTGTCCTGTCTCTGGACTAGCAGAAAATATAGGCTAAACAAGATGATTTACAAGTAACAAAAGTGATTATTAGAAAATTACCATCAGAACTACTGTTTTTCTTTTCTTCTCAGGATAGTGTCTGAAGAGTACTGTAAGATTCAAGCAAGCCGTACCTAAAAATTCTGCCTAGCATTCTAACAAAAAAGGACAATAAAACCACCTTAGTTTACTCTTTTCTTCAGGTGTTGGAACTCACCAATTTGAATGTCTTGAATCACCCATTCCTTCACCCATCTACTCTGTAATAAATATCAAGTGTCTGTCCAGTCTAATTACCAAAGGAACACAGGGCCCATATTTCCCATTTCTTTTACACTCTGTTTGCAGTACTGAATTATTTGAATCTTAAAAGATCACTTTCTTACACCGTGCTAATCTAAATATATCGTTAACTTATTCAATTAATGACACCACTATTCTCTTTGAGTTTACAAGTTTGTAACCTGTAACAATCCTTAATAATTTCTAAGTCCAGTCCAGTACATGAAAATAAAGCCTATATTGAAATATAGAAAAAATTGCTGAGGTAGGATTCTTATCTGAGGAGAGTCTATGAAAAACTCTGTGTTCCTTTAACTTTCTACAAATATTCCAAAAATCCACAGAGGTAAGATGGACCCTGTTCATGAACATATCCTATGAGTTTTTTTACAGAATTACTGGTGTGGAGCAAGGTTTCTCTTTTTACATTATGAACTACATTCTGTGTTAAGTGATTAAACTAGTTTCCTTTCACTTTACATTTCTCTTTTTTTCAGTAGCCATTAAGAAGGGAAAAAGAAACTTGTATAAAACAAACTCAATGTTTAAGTACTAATGGACTCAGTAACATTTAGTACTAGCAAATTGCTGAAAATTTGTCAGATAATGTGATGTTGTTTTCAATTTATGCCACTGAAACATAATGTAATGTCTAATGCCAAGAAAAAAAAATACACTATACTCCATAAAACTATATTGCTGTATATGGGTTTGGCATTTGAAGAGCAAATGAGAGCAAGTTGCCCTTTTCTGTATTTCTTAAACAGTGTGTATAGTTGTTAGATTATACTGTAACATTTTATGAAATCCTTTGTGCTATAAGAAAATTGCCTTCAGGACTATGGTGGTGTGAACCAAATGTAAAGTACATGACTGAGAACTTAAATGGCAATGGGCAAGGAAAGATCTGCGTTGGTGTTCAAACACCGCAGGCATTTGGATGGTCTTCAGTCACTGAGCCAAACCGAGATTTCAGACACTTGACCAAGAGAAAGGAAAATAGTAAAATTTCAGATACATCCATGAAAGTCTTAGTAATACATATTTAAATCAAGTACCTGCAGAGGGTGATTCTGTATTCTTTTAAAATACTGCAAATATAAATTCCTCAAATTGAGATGTTAAATATTTTGTTTTATAATCTAATGTGCTCTACTGAGAGATAGGGATGGGTAAACACTGAGAATCCTTTATCTCAAGGAAGTTTATATGGAAGTTCTAGAGTAAAATTTAGGTTTTAATCTTTACCTTCATGTATTTTATTAACTTGAATAGCTTTTTTACCTTTCTAATCCTATTTCCTTGTTGGAAATATTAAGATAGTAAGAATATGATCTTCTTTACATGTCTCACAAGAACATGACTAAGATCAGATTAATGCATGTGTGACTGCTTTAAAATGAGTTGTTGGAGTCTTCTGTCCCTGAAATTTTATCTTCTCTTACAAAGAGGAATCTAGATTGAAGTCTTGATGGAAGATCATCACAGCCCTTGCTGGTTCTACGTGTTTTAAAA
This sequence comes from Dasyprocta punctata, assembly GCA_004363535.1. Lineage (NCBI taxonomy): Eukaryota > Metazoa > Chordata > Mammalia > Rodentia > Dasyproctidae > Dasyprocta > Dasyprocta punctata. The sequence continues at coordinate 67,919 of RJWM01007443.1, read as the reverse complement.
CAGAACAAGTCATGAAATAAAAGTCAAATCATTGAAGTTCTACTCCATGCTTTGTCCTACATTCATAATGCTACCATGGCTTCATAGACATTGAAAACAACTGTTAAATGATTATGGAAATGTGGTTTGATGCAAGTTTTCAAGCAGATTTTCCACTTGATCTTAGCCAAAAGGCCAAGAAGCGATCAAGCAAATTTTGAAAGGCGACTCCTATGTTTACTCATTAAAGTGTGTTCAAAGATTATGAAATTAGAAGAATTTTTTAGCAATTTCTGACATCTACTTGGACCTCATTCCATTCAGGAACCCTAGAAAGCCTCAATCAACTTGCAAAAATGACTCACTACCTTGCTTATATGTTTAGAAATAAAATCCCACACCAACTAAGGCATGGATTCAAGCCAGCCTCTCCTTATCCATTACTACTAGCCTAGCCTGTCTTATTATCAAACTAATGTGTGACATTTCTTTTGATCGGCTGCTTTTCTTTTCCTTTGGGCTTCGAGTGGTCTTTCCTTAGGCAGTTTTCTAATGATTGATTTTGAAGATTTCAAAATGTTAACTTTCCAAACTGACTTCAACATGTTCTAAAATAACTCAGCCTTGAATTTTGAAAACTTAAAATGTTTGAAAGATACGCTTTCCTGTTCAGCTCCATTTTACTTCCCCTCCCCCATAATAGTTATTTCCTAGGGTTTTCTTCTACTTTTTATTTGCTGAAACTTGTTTATTGAATATTTCACATACAAAAAAATGAAATCTCCCCCAATTGTATTCATTTCTTTAGATTCCCAGTGCATATTTCTATGATACTCAGTTTTGTTTGTACATTTCATGTGTTTTACTTTTGAAGTCCCTTTATAATATAGCTATAAAAGTATAGGAATTTGAAGTCCACTCATGTCTGTGGGTGAGGCAAGGTCTAGAAAGTAGTTTAGAATGCTGAAAACACAACAGTGAAAATAATTCCTCTTTGTTTTGTGTTTTAAAAATCTAGTATATTTTAGAAACGTCAGGTACTACCAGTGAATTGTTGCACAAATTCCTAATCTCAAATTTTGCTGCTTAATAATATTTCAGTGTCCCCTACATGTAGAATTTAAAAGTGTACAGTTTCAATGTACAAGGTAGGTACCTAAGTTACACATCTATGTAGAAAGAGGTCACCTGATGCTCTCAATTTGTTTATTTTTCATATTAAATATATAACATCATTAGCTGGGCATGGTGGTACACTAGGGAGGCCAAAGCAGGAAGATAATCATGGGTTTAAGTCTTGCCTGCGCTACATAGTTAGTTCAAGACCAGCCTGAACTATACAGCAAGGCGTGACTCAATAAATAAATAAATAAATAAAACAAAACCATATTCTTAAACTTTTAAAACTTGTTTCACATTTTCATCAATTCAGTGCTATTCTTTATCTCAAATCTCATAACAGCTTACTTTAGAAACAGATAAATAATTGAGAAAAGTGTCCTCAGCAGTGGCTTCATTCAGTAAGGCTTTTAGATTTATTTTTTTCTGATTCCTTTCAGCCTTTTTTTTGGCCTTTTATCTTTTCAAAAGCAATTCTGTAATTTTTCCATTGTTCTTTGACCCACCGTTAAATCAAGCATTGGTTTCCACGTGTATCTTTTTGGTATTTGAGTGAGGTGTTTATCACAACTTATTCAGCTTAAAAAAAATTCTTATTGAAGGTTTTCATTATTCATTTTCTTTGCAGGGATCAATCATTTGTTCTCATTTATGTTTCGCCTAACAACACATTGTTAATTCTTCATAATCACGTGAAACCTATTCATCTCTGCCTTATTTTTTAATCATTTTGGGGGGTTTTACACTTTTGTCATTTACCTTTTCAGAATTTCATATTATCTTTTTGCCATGTTTCAATTTCATGCTACACTGAAGTTGTGACTCTTTTCAAACCTCTTTTCTTTTGTCATTATTTACTTTCCTTTATCTATCCTTGTGCTATTTTCAGCTTTTCATCTTCTGCCATCCCAAAATTGCATGGACATTTTCTCCATTGTATAAGTCCTTGTTACTTTTTTCACTGTGTTCTTCCTTTTGTTCTTGATGTGAGTCAAACTGTCACTTTACTTGCTACAATTATGACTTAAAATTTTTGTGGAATTATACATAACTTCATACTTAGTAGTTATAGCTTCACTTATTTGCACTTTAATTTTCCCATTTATATCTAAAATCAAATTTTATCTCCCTATATTTTATTTCTATTCTATTTTACTGCTTCATATTCTTTTTATATTTTTCTAAGACTATTTTAAACTAATTTTCCTGTCCTGAAAATTTCCATTTCATTATCTTTTCCTTTTTAAAAAATCTGTAGCATCAACCCTTTCTTAATCTTATTCCAAATCTTTCTGTCTTGAGTCTATCTATTACTGTCTTTCAAAGAGCATATGATATTGACAAGAAAAGGCACATTTTAAATTGAAATCTACAATTTTTATCTAGAATATAGAATATTAAAGACAAAATAATCATTTTCACTACCAGGGCCATTAAAATGTTACTCAAAATAGCTTTTTCCATTTCATGTATCATTACAAGTTTTATAAACTTATATCTATCTATCTGTACATACTTAGATACATATACCTTTTGATATCTTTACTTATAACAAGACCAATAATTCTACTAACAGCTTAGTAATCTGTATTACACTGGTAAAATAAACCAGCTGTGGAAGAAAGACATTTTGTAGCATCAAGGTAAATTCTCCTCTTGAAAGTTTTTCATTTAATTATATTCCCCACAATGTTTTAACCGGGAAGATTGTCTTTTCCAAAAACTTTAAAATTAGAATGTTGGTCTTGAAACCAGATATATATTTCTTGTCAGCACACAGGTTTCATTTATAGAAGAGAAGTCAGGTGTCCAAGAAATTCCGTATCTGAAACTTTAACTGCACATATCTTTCCTTATTAGAACCTTCTTTCTCTTAAGATTTAATGACTAGTTCCAATATTTTTAAATTATACTTTATTTTTAGTTATTCCCATCTCATTATCCACAAATAATTTATTATTTGGTTTTGCCTGACTTTAGTTTTTATAAGACATGAAGTACATGGTATATATTCTTGAATTTCTTGTCTATTTCTTTGAACATATATCTAAAATTAATTCACATGCATTCACATAACACTAAGTGATTTTCCTCTTTGCTGTATAGTATTTCACAATAAAGAAATGTATGTCTCTGGATAACTTTCAAGTTTCTTTCCTTAGGACATATTTGTAGGAATGGGATTATTAAGGCAAAGGTGGCTTATTTTCAGGCTTACAATATGCACTAAAGATTTGCATTCTGAAACTTGTCCTCTAAGAGAAGTTTCTGAGAACATCATTTTACTCCTACCTCATCAGTGCTGTGACATTGCATTTGCTATAATTTTTGCCATGTAAATTCCAAAACTATTCCCTTAACAGTTAGTTTGTTATAATATGAATGAACTTTTCAAGAAGTTGTGCACTTAGGCTTGAAAATATGATGTTGATTCTGTTTCATGATTTCTGCACATGAAGAATTCTGTTTAGAGTGAGCACTGAATCTATAATGTCTTGGACCCCAGCATCACAAGAATAGTAGACCCTGGGTTTTTATTGGAAGGAAATCACTTCCTCAAATTGTGAGAGAAACCAATTTGGCTCAATTTAAGTAAGTGCACATGAAACTCTATTGCAGTGTGTGACTGGCATTTGTTTTCTGCCTATTGCTCTCCCCTATGGCCCTTGGCCCTTGTTAACTACCATTGCTCTGGAAGAAACGACTGAAGTAAAAACTGACTTCACAATCAGGATCATTCAAAGCAAAAGTTTGCTATTCATGTTACAGGCTAATGCAGGGTAATAATTTTGCAAAATCCAAACCTCATTCATGACAAACTAACAGTTTACAAATACAAGTCAAATATTTTCTCAGAAACTTAACTTTTTTAATAATATATATTTCAAATTTATATTTAAAGTGTTAAATATGTTTCCTACTTGTTCCTCTTACTCCACGTAAAATTTAAATCTATCCAAAATGTTTAATTTAATAATCTTTTCATTGTCACTTTAAGTTTGGCTTTCCAAAGAGGATCTAGATAATAAATGCTCTGAGGGAAGAGAATTTGAGAGACTGAAAAGATTTTTGATGTGTTTTTACTTTGGTTTTTGTTGTTGTTGTTGTTTGTTTGTTTTTTGCTTCTCTGTTTGTTTTTATTTCCCTTCTTAAAAATCTCAGGGGGAGAAAAAAAGAAAGAACACAACAGCAATAGTCATTTTCAAACTTTTTCCAAGTCAAGTGTAAATCAAAATGGACTTAGACATGATCTTCTCCACCAACTATTTGATTGAAAACTTCCTTAATGTATGATCGATAGAACACCCCTTTCTCCATATAACTCCATCATTTTATATCTTCCTTTTAGACAAATAAAAAGAGGCTTCAAACATCAATCATATGCACATCTTAAATTGCTTTTTAAATCATAACTTTTGGTGCTCTGCAACCCCGAGTTGATCCCATTTGTGTTGGAAATTTGTAATTCTTTTGCGATTGTTGCTGTTTATTGCATAAGTAAGCATTAAAAAAACAGCATTACATATAAGAGGGATGGGACAAATCATTGTTTAATAAGTGAAAGAACAATAGGAATTCAGGTTATAGCCTTCTTTTTGGGGCAATTAACAGAGTTGCTCTAATGAATTTCCTCGAAAAATTTCAGTTCCTTAAAGCACACTTAAATTAAACCATGGAGGATTATTTACTTTACAATAACCTTTGGACTCAATTTGAGGGTTTTTTTTTTTATTATTTGTACTCATTTATTTATTTATTTATTTTGGTACCAGGGATCGAACTCACAACCTTGCACCTGCCAGGCAGGCACTGAGGCCACTGAGCTAAATCCCTGGCTTTATTCGTATTTATGTATGCACCCAACACCATTGCAAATTTCGATCCTGGCCTATCCACTTGTAAACTCTAAAAAACTAACCTTAGCATTTATGAGTTCAAAAACTTTTGACTGCATCTAAAAAGTGTTGCAAGTCGCTGGGGATTTAGCTCAGTGCCTTAAGCACCTGCCTGGCAGGCATGAGGTCATGAGTTTGATCCCCAGTACCAGAAAGAAAGGAAGAAAGAAAGAAAGAAAGAAAGAAAGAAAGAAAGAAAGAAGTTGTAAGTGGCTAAAGAATAAAGAAGTACTTTGGTAGGATAGGGTTTATCTACTAATCAGCAATACCAGTTTTTAAAAAGCTCTTGAGGTTTCTCTCCTTGTCTTTCTCTCAGCCTTCTACCTCATCAGCTTCTTTAACAGGACCTTCCTTCTTTGTGACACATGGGCTCTCAAGAGGGTTACAACTGCATGATTTGCTTCTTTTGCCTATCAAAAGAGTAACTGATGGTCTTAATTTTGTGATCATACAAAGCTATGTACTTCGCTTAGGTTTAGGCACTGTGTCACATACTCATACCTGAAGCCAAGGAATCCCACTCTTACTGACTCAGGCTTGATCAACAACCCATTCTTAAACCAAAGCTATGTTAAAACTGTGGAATTACATTGATTGTCTCAGGACCATACAGCCTCTTCCCATAGATGTGGGTGCAGTCAAACCTGCCAAATGGCCAGGCTGCTGTACGCTTGGGGAAGTAAACTGAGGTGCTGATAAAGCAAGTTTCAAGGTGGTCTACATGTACTCAGGGCCTTGAATGTCTTATTAAGTAGTTTAGGATGTGATGAGAAAATATCATTTCATGGGGACATTTTATTGAAGATTGTATTTAAGCTGTTTGTGATGCACCTTAGCGACAGAACTAGGCATCAATAGGCTGTTGTTCCTGTTTTGCATGAAACCACTTTCATATATTTTCATGTGAAAATAAATTCAAAGTCTAGATGAACTCTTGACGTTGTCAAGAATTTTTCCCTGATATTTTTGGAAGTGATAAGAATGCAAACTAATATTTATAGCAATATTCCAGATACTAAATGCTATGCATAGACTAGGTCTTAATTTTCTTAACAACTTAGAAGTTTGATATTTTCTTTCACTTTGAAAAGAAGGAATCTGAGACTTCAGGAATTTCAGTAATTTGCTCAAACAGGTGACAGAACAATGATGCAAAAAAGAAATTTGCTGGTGATCTGTGATCTATACACCAAAACTACAAGTTTATAGTTGATGAAAAAGAACACTTGCCAGGTGCTTTGAATGATCATTGGCTTCCAATTTAAGAGAAAGGGGCTAACTGACCCATAGGGTTGACTCTTCCTGCTTTTGAAAGCCCATACCAGGAATTTAAGAGTATTCCTGTATACTTTGTATGAGACTTTTAAAAGTATAGGTGAAGCCAGGTGTGGTGGCACATGCCTTTAATCCCAGCACTTGGGAGGCTGAGGTAGGAGGAGCGTTGTGAGTTCAAGGCCGGCTTGGGCTACAATGCGAGTGCAAGGCTGGTCTGAGCTACACAGTGCGACCCTGCCTCAAAAAACCAGGGCTGCGAGTTTGGCTCAGTGGTTTAAGCACCTGCCCTGGCAGGTGCGAGGTTGTGAATTTAATCCCTGGTGCCACAAAATAAATAAATAAATAAATAAATAAAGTATAGGTGAATGATAATTAGTTAGGATAATCCTCAGTCTAATGACAACTCTAATATTTTCTCCAAATATTTAATAAATCCTGTAAAAGCAGGGGCTGACAGAGCTACAGACCAGAGTAAGAAGGCAGAGAGAAGTTTTCTCTTTATTACTCATTGCTTTCTTGAAGGAGGCTGAAAGGAGTTTGCAGGTGATGTTGGCACACTTTGCCCAATTATTTTGGTTGATGGAAACGTTGGAATTCTGGAAAAACTCCAAATGGATGTAAGCACTTTCAGAGAATTGGAAAGTACATGAAATATAACCTTGGATAATGAAAAATAATGGGTATTGGTGAAAATAGTCTTGAACCCTTCTGTGCCCTGATGGGCTCTGATTTTGGAAAACTCCTTTGAGGAAAAATGTTTAAGAGCCATCCTGTCTCTCTCTTTAAACTTTATGCCCAATACATGTCAGCATTTGAAGCCAGAAATAAGCTGCAGGTGCATTAAGAAAGAAATGGAAAACACTTGAACTATTATAAATTAATGACATGGTCGGAGAGCGACAAACTCCAGTACCTGCAATAGGGTATCCCATTCTGGTTGCATCTGCTTATGGTTTCTTAAAATGTATGGTTAGTTTTTATAAGAACCTAATCTTGTAGACAAAAGGAAAATTTTAGAATTTGCCTCTGGTATTTAAACTTGGTAAAGCATAATAAACTGGTCATATTCTCTTAGCTTTTAGAAAGAGAGTGCTATTTCAAACAATAGGTCCATATTCTTATGTTAAATAAAAAGAGAATTACATTTTCTGAAGCTTTGATTTTAGAAATTCAAAGTTTGCACATAAAAGAATCCCATTAATGTTCAACTGTACTTAGTTGTTCAGGCCACAAATACTTTTAGAGTAATTACTCCTATATTGTAAAATGTATATCTTAATGGAACTCTTTATTTTTTACTATTCTTATGATTTGCCTTCTTTTTCTTCTTCTTTTTCTTTTTATATTTAAACCATTTGGTCAGCACTTGTTTCAGTGATTTCAACTCTTTACATTCCCCAAATTTAGATGTGTCTATAAACATAGCCTTCAATGAAATTGACTGTACTCCAAATTAAAATCAAGTTGGACAATATTTCAAGAAACATTTAAGATTTGAAAGATTTGGATTTGATGTCGAACCATTTCTAGGTCTCAGATATGTGACCTAAATGGTGTGCAAACACTGAAAGGAAATGTTAGAAATTGTGTTACACATCTGAAGCTTTTGTCACCATTACATTCGGATCACAGAATGAATTTCTGTGATTTCATCTGCATAGTTGGCATTGAGCACACACAGCCTTCTTCTCTTATATAAAGGAAATACATAACTTTGCTATTACCAAATGTCAATCTGGAGCCTTCATGAATAGTAAATTGTTCACAGGTAGAGGTCAACATGATAATTATGTTGTTTTATTTTTCATGAAGTTATAACTCTCATACCACTAGTAAAACTAGTAATCCTGCAAATAGATGTAAGCTAAGTGTAATGAAATCTTGTGTTTATGGTAAAGCATAGCCCTAATGTCTTAGTTTATGTCCTTGCTTCCGTGTATAGCTACTATGGCAACAGGAAACTAAAAATACTCAACTGTGTAAAAGACCTGTATTGTAGAGTTGGATTTTTTTTTTCTAATTGAGTTTTTCAAACTTGTTAATAGATTATGTCATGGATTAAAAATACTTGCATCTACTAGCAGTAGCCACAAATACATCCTGAAGGCAGAGACCACAGTACCAGAATTTAGAAGACCACTGATTTAGAAATTATTTACCTTGGTCACATACCCATTTCCTGGTTTTTTAGCCATGGAATCAGTAAAAAGGGCAAAGCCATTTGATGTACATGTATACAGCCAGAGACAAAGAACAATTGCACCTTTATCCAGGTTTATTGCTCTCTGATGTGTATGTTATTTTCTTAGTGTTGAAGTTATACCCCCCAAAATAAGAAAATATAATAATAGCCCATAAAAACAGAAGTTTAACACTTGTTGAGCACCTCTCTGCCCACTTTCTTTCTGTGAGAAATGAAAAACTGTATAGCATAGTGGTTGAGAGTGCTGGCTAGTTTTATAATCCAAAGACGGTCACTTAGCCTTCTGTGGCTTATTCTTCTGTTTTAAAATGAGGGCATTGCCAGGATAGAATACTTGATTGCCATAATAACGGAACAGAACGTCTAACATGTCTCGTACATGTTATATGCTTAATAAACATTGTTTGCATATTACGTTGTTTTGAATTCTTATGAAAATATTGCAGGTAGGTATTATTAGGAAGGAGGATTAAGAATCTTCATTAGACCCATAGCAGGCCTGCAACTGAATCAGACTGGGCAGATGCCCGAACACACCTGTTGTTCCTATATAATATGCAAATAAAGGCTACAAAATAGGAACCTGCTGGCATCATTCTATAAATGGGCATTCAGGTGCTTAAAGGAGAAAATAATTGGTCACTAACTCAAATTTCTCTCTTTTATTTTCTGTAAATAAATAGCATGTAAATTTATCCTAAGGGGAAGATTTTTAATAGTCCAATTAGATATTGCACTGTGCTGGGTATTTGTCAAAAATGGTTAAATCATTGTGTTTTTATCCCTGGAGTGATTAAGTAAGTTGCCAAAAAAAAAAAATGCACAGGAGTAAAAGAATTGAGTTTTTATTTTTACCCCTACACTTTAAATAAATGAAGAGACAATTATATTCTTGGATGTAAAGAATCAATATTAACAGGAATCTATAAATTGAATGCAAATCCCAATCAATATCCCACTTCTATAGATTCTTAAATGGAACTTGAGAAGATGATTTTAAAATTAATCAAAAACAAATATTTAAGAGTAGAAAGTAATTAAAGATGAACATGTGGGAATTTGTCATAAATGGTATAAAATCTGTAATAAATACAATACTGCATGCCTGACAGTAGAGCCCAAAATAAGTAACAATGGCAGAATAAAGTCTTCAGAAATAATCCTCTATAAATTTGAAAATTTAATGTATGATCAAGTTACCATTTTGAGGTACTTCCAACTTGCAGGAACAGGGAATCGTTACACAGCTATAATATTGGAAAAAAATGTACTCTTTTGAAAAAGTTTACTCATTTGCCTAGCTCAAGATCAAATTCCTCATGGATTAAGAAAATTAAGCATGAATGTTATAAGCCATGAATTTATTGGAAGAAAAGTTAAAATAATGTTTCTTATAATTTTGAAATTAAAAAGTCTACCTTGAAGAAAATATAGATAATACTAAAGAAAAATATGTTTTTTTTTTTTTTTTTTTTTTTGCGGCACCGGGGATTGAACTCACAACCTCGCGCCTGCTAGGGCAGGCGCTTAAGGCACTGAGCCAAACTCCTGGCCCTGGGTTTTTGAGGCAGGGTCGCACTATGTAGCTCAGGCCGGCCTTGCGCTCGCGTTGTAGCCCAAGCCGGCCTGGAACCCACAACGCTCCACCTACCTCAGCCTCCCGAGTGCTGGGATTAAAGGCGTGCGCCACCACGCCCGGCTCTTATATCTTTTATTATTTTAACGAAGTGTATATTTGTAAAACTTACATTGAATTCAGTTTGAATTTTTTTTGCCATCACTTATGGAGACTGTTCTTATTAAATTGTTCAGTTGGTTCTAATGCAATTACACTCCCAGTAATAAAAAATGGAATAGTAACCACTAAGTAGATATAAAAAATTCTTACATAGTAAACTAGAATAAACAGCAAAATGAGTTTAATTCTCTTACTACAATGTTTAGGTACTTAAACTTGGGGCAATAAAATTCTAAGACCATAAAATATAAAGTACATTCAGGATCATCTTGTCTAATTTTGTTTCCAGAAAGTTTCAGTTCTATGTACTTATTGTTACCAAGATTCTTCATTTCTTCATATAATATTAAGTTTCTACTTGGTATCTTTCCATTTTAGTGTGAAAGGTTATCTTCAGTACTCTGTATAGTGCCAGTATACTAGTAATCATGTTCCCCCAGCTTTTGTTTCCCAACTTGGAATGTCTTCATTTCTCTTTCACTTTGCAAAATATAGTATTTTTGCTGGATACAATATTATCAGTTGACACGTTGTTTTCATTTATCACTTTAAATGTAGTATCCCTTTCTTTCCTGCCCTGTGTTGTCTGATAAGTTATCCACTGTCAATCTAACTGAAGAAATCTTATACAAGGCAAGGAACTTCTTCTCTCTTACTACTTGTCTTCATCTTTGATGATTAAACTACACATAATACGTCTTGGTGTGTATCTCTTTGCAGTTGTACTTTCTGGAGTTCAGTGGGCTTCTTAAATGTGTGAAACTGATGGGTTTTTTTAAAAGTCAAATTTAAGAAGGGTTTCATCATTACATTTTCAAATATTCTTTCCATTTTTTCTACTCTCCCCTGTAGTTTACAATATGAATTATATACGCTAATGGTATTGTGCAGGTCTCGTAGACTATGATTGAGTTCATTTTCTTTTTCTGTTCCTGATGCTGAATAATTTCTCTTAATTTTTCACCATGTTCACAGAGAATTTTTTTCTGATTGATCAAATCTACTACTGAAATTGTATAGTGAATTTTTCATTTTGATTAGTGTGATTTTCAGTCCCAGAATTTGTTCATTGTGACATTATTCTAAATTATTTTACTTCAGAAAATGTGTATTTATTGCACAATAAATGATTACAAAAGAGGGTGAAGGTTTAAATTTTAGAAATAACTTATCACAGTAAAAACCACATTGGCATTCATTGCCCTCAAGATACGCTCCCCTACCATACCCCACCTAACGTTCAACACACACTTATTGCCGTCATTCTTGCCACTTCCTGAAGCAGTTCTAGAAGTCTTCTTTCATGAATGTGTTTATTTGAACTATCATGGCTGCCTCAATGTTCTGAATCAATTCAAAACATTTACATTTCAGCCAGACATGGTGGCTCATGCCTTATTCCCAGCACTCGGGAGGTGAGGCAGGAGGATTGTTGTGAGTTTGAGACCAGCCTCGGCTACAAAGTGAGTTCAAGGCCAGCCTGAACTGCAAAGTGAGACCCTGTTTCAAAAAATAGGACTGGGAATTTAGCTCAGTGGCCTAAGCACCTGCCTGGCAGGCCCGAGGTTGTAAGTTCAGTCCTTGGTACCAAAAACAAACAAACAAAAAAAATGTTTACATTTCATGGTTGTTTTGACTCTGGAGACGTGAGCCAGAAGTCACATAGTGCTAGATCAAGTGAATAAGGTAGATGTTGACATTCTATAAGGTTTTTGACAGAAATTGATGCAAACACTTTGAATTAGTCAGAACATCGAAACAGCCACAGTAGCACAAATGAAGGTTCTCAACAAGGATGATTTCTGGTACTGCTTTAGCAAAAGGCAAGAAGGGTAGGATGAGGTGTTCAAAGCAAGGGTGAATATTCTGAGGGAGATTCAGGGCAATATATCTTTAACTGTAATAAATTATTTTATTTAAACACCATATTTTATCATCCCTTGTACATATTAATGCAGTTCTGTGTAATATTTCAAAACATGCATGTGACACATACTGATTGAGTCCAACCTTTTGCCTGCCTTTCCTCTACCTTTCCCAAACTCTAGTATTCATTCACCATTCTACAGTCAGACTGACGTTTTCAGCTTCCATATATGGCAGAGAATGTGTGGTAGTTGTCTTTCTGAATCTGGTTTACTCCATTTAAAATGTTTGTTTCCAATGACAGGATTTAATTCATACACATATATATGTATATATCACATTTTCTTTCACTACTTATCTGCTGATTGGCATCTAGGCTGACTCTATATCTTAACTATTATAAATAAAATAACAGTGAACAAGAATATATATCTCTGATGCATAGATATCTTGTCCTTAGGATTTATACCCAAAAGTGACATAGTAAGACTAAACGGTAGATGTATTTTTAGTTTTTTGAAGCGTTTGCACACTTTTCTTCATAATGGTTAATTTATCTTTCCAAAAAAAGTATGTGAAAGTTTTCTTTTCTCCGTGGGCTCTCCAGTATTCATTATTTTGGATTTTGAATAATAGTCATTTTAATTTGGGCAAAATGTGGCATTGTAAACTTAGATTTTCACAGCTAGTGATGTCAAGCATTCTTTCATATATTTTTTGACCATTTGTATTTCTTCTTTTGAAAAGTATCTGTTCAAGTCATTTGCTCATTTGTAAATTGGGTCACTCAGATTTTTTGTCAAGGGTTTTTAATTTCTTACAAATTCTGCATATTGATCCTATCTCAGATGAATAGCTTGCAAATACTTTTTCCCATTTTGTTTCTTGTATTTTCACTCTGTTGATTGTGTTTTGATATGCAAAAACTTTTTAGTTTAGTGTAATCCAATTTGCTTATTTTTACTTATGTTTTCCTGTCTTTAGAGGATTATGACCAAAAAAGTATTGCCTATACCAATATTCTGAAGTATTTCCACTGTGCTTTCTTCCAGTATGATTAGAGTTTCAAGTCTTTTATTTGGGTCTTAGTTATGGCTTGTGTCAAGAGGTCCCCACAAAACCTCACGCAGTTATAGGTGGGGTTTTTCAGATGTGGCTTAATCTACAGTGTGTGAGGCTAAGACTGATTCATGGTGTAGTAGTGCTCAAGGTTCATTAGGATTAAGGAAGTGAGTGCTATCTACCCTAAGTAGTCTGGATAAAATAACAGGGACAGAAAGACACTTGGTCTTTTGCTACCTTCTGCCCATCGTGAACTGTTTCTTTGCGATGCCCCTCTGCCATGCCACCTTGTTTTGGTGCTAGCCAATTATGAACTGAAACCTCTGTAAACTGTGAACCAAATAAACCTTCCTTCCTTTAACTTTGGGTGTCTGGTATTTTGTCTCAGCAATGAGAAGAGTAACTGAGATAGTCTCCAATCCATTTTCAGTGGTTTTTGTACAAGATGAAACGTTAGGGCCAAGTTTCAATCACTACATACAGATATTCGATCTTCTCAGCAATGTTTGTTAAAGAGGATGGCCTTTTGCTAGGATATGCTTTGGCACCATTGTCAAAAGTCAATTACCTTTACATATGGGGTTCATTTCTGGAGCTTCTGTTCTGTTCCTTTGGTCTGTATTTCTGTTTTTATGCTAGTATCTTACTGTTTTGGCTCCTATCAGTCCCAGAAATTCTGTGTCATTCTTTTGATTGATTGATTGATTGATTGACCTAGTATGTCACTGGTATTCTCTACTTATTCATACATCATTCTGTGATTTTCTATTTCTGTTCTTTTTGACTCTTTTTCCATGCCTTCCTTTATCTCACTGACTATTTTTAAAGCACTGGCTGAAATTTTTTGTTTAGCAAACCTACTGTCTATATTTTCCCTAGGACAGTTAATGTCTTCTGTGAATTAGTCACACTTTCTTAGAAACTGGACATTTTGAATACCATAATGTGCTAACTCGAAAAATCAGACATTTCCCCTCCACAAGCTTCAATTTTGTTTCTACGGTTATATGCTGTACTTCTTTGTGAGTTTAATGACTTTGGTAAAATATTTTGAAGCGCGGTATTTTTGATCTGAAATCTTTGTTCCTTAAGCTCGTTGTCAGTTGCCTTTACCCAAAGGAGTTAAGACTTACCAGTTGAAGGGAAACTTTTAAATATTTTTTTGCAAAAATGAATATATTAGCATGTTATTTGTGCTACAAAAACAGTGTAAGAACTATTCTAAAAGTTACTAAAAGTGAAAATATGACTCACTGTCCTACTATTCCATGCCTCTATTTTCAGAGCTTCATATTCTTTTCTAGTCTACGTGATTAACCAATATTGTATAATTATAATCAAAATGTATTTACAGTTTAGTTCTGCCTATATTAGGAGTAGTTCCATGTTTATTATTTATAACTATAGTGTTCATGTTTACATAATCTGAAGCATATTTGAAACTAGGCTAAGAATAGGTAACAAAAATGATATCTGAACAACTCTTCACTGAAAATACACTTTTCTGAAAGATATGCTTACTCATGAATGTTTGGGTAACTGGCCCAGTTTTCAATTTCATGTGATAGAGGTGGGATCCAGAAAAATTATTTGCTTATCTAAGTTTGTACACCTTGTGTATGCCAGAACTAACAGTCATATCTGATAGTTTTTCTTTAGTAATATCTTAAGCGCTTACAAATTCTAAAGAAAAGAACAATGAATAAAGCACACAGTAGATAAAAAATGCAATTCTAAATTTCAAAGATGGAGTTTCTTCAAGTTTCTACATATCTCTAGGTATGAGGTCCACAATTCTAAGAAGATCCTTTAGCACTTTGAAAAATTTATAAGAATAGTATCCTGTTTTTCTAAGATCTTATACTATCAGACTAATCCTAACTCCTAGAATAACTAGAATGCTAAATAAAATGAATAATCCTTGGAATTCTTGAAGACCAGACAGAAGAATGAGTACTCTATAAAATGGATTAGAGTAAAACTACCAAAAAGAGGGTTATACAGTAAATCTGTACAGTACCTGGACAAAAAGAAAGCATAGGGTCAGGGGAAGAGATAGGCATATATTTCTTCCACATATTCATCATCTTGGGGAAAAAAGTGTTTGGGAAGGTTAAAAATGTATAGAGGGAGGAAAGGAAATTTAGCCCAGATAAGACATCAAACAAAGCAGTTCTTTAGCCAAATCCAACTGAGATCTCCAAAGATCATGCAGATCACACTCAGAGCTGTCCCAGACCAGAGAGTGGTTCTGCATCTCCGGATCCACCAACTGGTGGTTGTGCCAAGTGGTGTAGTTGGGGAGACGTGAATAGTATATGTGTTTTCATATATTTCTGTGAGACATACTGGAACTGGATTTGGGAAGCTCAAACTCTCTACTTGTAAAAAATAAAACATTAAAGAGAAGTGATGTGATTAGAGAAAAAACAGTGTCTATGACCCCATTTCAGCACTCTTTTATCTTAGAAAAGAAAATATTAATTTCTTTAAATGCAACATAGAAAGAGCTGATAATCCTGAGAAGACCCACTTCAATTATAAGACAAGTCAGTCAACTATTTATTTTGCAACAGCTAAAAAAAGATGTCTAAACATTCAGCAATATAAAAAAAATAAAAGCATACATATGAAATCATTTAGTTCAAGGATTTGGTATACTAAGCTAAACTTATCTGATATTCAAAAAAATAAATTAACTCATGAATATTTTTAAACTGAACTAGAACCTTGCATATCCTCAGTATTTAGTTTGTTTATTAAATAAGATAAACTTGACAATATAAGTAATATACTTGGATTTTTTAATTATCTCTACTCCCTCAACAATTCCCCAACTATAAGACTACAAGGACTAGTGACCAACTACAATACAAATGAGTAATTGGTATCATTTTTACCAAGAAAAAAGTCTTTGAGATTCACTGATGGATGTTATCATGAAATATTCATCTTTTTCACTTAGTTTTGTCAGTGAGTTTTGTCAGAGACTTGCAACTCTTGGTCTGGTCCTAAAGTTGGCAATTAAAAGAACATAGGATGACTAAAATATCCTCTGAGAATGATGTGTAGATTGGCTTCATGGTTTTAGTAATTGATATTTATGAACACCTATGGTGGACCAATTATGCAGGAAGTGTTTCAGAGGCAATTAAGTTCTCTTTTCCAACCCCTCTCTTTCCAATACCTCTCTTAATCTGCCTTACACACCTTCCACATCAAGGGCCTGACTGCAAGGCCCACAGGATGCTTCCCACAGCACAGCACTGATTTCCAGGCCTCCCTTTCTTCTCAGTTCCTTCACTCCAGCCACACACGGTTCCTGTAGTTCCTGGAATTTGTCAAGTGTTCTCCAGCTTCACGACATTTACATTTCTTCATTCTGCTTGGGATGCTCTTACTCTACATATGAGACCTTGCTCCTCTCCTTTCCTTCAGATTCTTCTCCAAAAATCATATTATAGGAGGAGCCTTTCCTGATCATCATGTATTAAATTACAGCACTCCCATTTCAACAAAACACACACTCCCTAAACTCACTACTTTGCTTTGTTTTCTTGGCAATCATTTATTACCGTTGGACCTACTGTACATTTACAAGCATAATTTTACGCCATGTATGTCTCTCACTGGTATATATGCTTCTTGAGGACAGGAATTTTGTCTGACTTGTTAATTTCTTTATCCTTAGCACCTCCCAGATGTCACTAGCATGCGGCAGGAAAGTCAGCAAACATTTCTGAATAGCTGTGAAATTGAATAAATCCAAATATACTTAAGGCACACACTTTGTAGAAAGTCAGATCGATAGAATGTTCCTGCATGAACAAATACAGTGTCATACAAAGCAAAACAAAAACTCTGTGGACTTATACAGAGGAAATGAAGCAGAGGAGAGTTTGCTTTACTGAGAAGGTTAGTCTTGAAGAGTCAGTGTGCTTTCTCTTATATATAGTATAAATGCCCAAGGAATAAGGAATCACTATGAGAAAAAGGTATTCACAGGAGTGAGAAGAGCATTCTCAAATGCCCCTGGAGTAGGAATCAGTTAGCAGGTTGTTCAATATGAGTATGACTGAAGAAGATAGGAAAAGTGGGCATTGCACAGCTAATTAAGTCTTTGACTACCATGCTTATGCGTTTAGAGTCACTCTGTCTTAAGACAACAAAGAGTTACAAAGGAATCTTAAGTAGGGAACTGATGTGTTCACCATTGTGTGTGACAAAGGGGAGCATAAAATATGTTGGGTTCACAATTTGGAATTTTGAGTGGTTGCCAATGTATTTAGGCAAGATGAAATGAATATTTTAGAAAGCAAATTTGGGTAAAAATGATGAGTGAGGTTTTTAATTCTGATCCTTTAGTTTTGAGGTGGTTTTAGACCATCAGGAAAAGATAAGCAAGAGGCGATTAGGAATATTGGCATAGGGCAGAGCATAAGGGATTCCACTATGACAGTGACTGAAGTTTTGACCCAAAAGATATGGAGTTAGAAATCATGGTAGGGACCAAAAGCTTGAAAGAACTCAGAAGATTTTACCCACAAAAGACAAGAATGAAGAAGATTTACTATCATCTGGAATTGCTATCATAAGAAAAGAGGATTTCATTTATTTTCTAAGTTTCAGTGAGCACAATAAAAATAACAAAAAGCCTTTATTGCCATCCATGGTAGTCATGTACCTATCATATATAAAATATGTCACATAAAAACAAATTATCTCAAGCTGAGCAGTCTAATACAACTGCAAATATTGATTACTTCACAGATTTTGGGAATCTGAGGTTCAGAGGTGACTTAGTCCAGTGGTTCTAGCTTGATGTCTCTCACGGAGTTGCAGGCAAGACCTTGGTCAAGGCGGTAGTCACCTGAAGACTTGACTGAGATGGATGATTCAGTTTCAAAGTGCCGGCTCATGTCATTGGCACATGGCTGCTGGTGGCCACGGCAGCCCTCATCCTGTCTCCACGTGTGGTTTTGCAGTCGAAGGGGTGTCTAAGCGTCTTCACACCACAGAAGCAGCCTTCCTTGAGAACTCCGTGGTACAAGAGATAACAGAACCCAAGCTGCGATACCTTTAGAACTCAGTCCCCAGAAGTCACTCCCAAAGAGACAGGGCCATCTTACAGTTCAGGTCCCAAAGGGACAGTGAAAGCTGCAAGAGCATAGTAACTGGAGCTGCAAGGATGTAGCCTAGGCTGAATGTGGATGAACAGAGAAGGGAAGGTTCTAGAACATGCAGTGGTGACACTGGACAGTTTCCTGTATTTAGTAGGGTTCTCTTACAAGGATTTAAACTGACTTTGAAAAAAACAAGAGGGAGGGAGGGAGGGAGGGAGAGAGAGAGAGAGCAAAAGAGAAATAGAGTTAAAAAACACAAAACAGTTTTATTTTTATGGTAAAAATATTTGATAAGTTGTTGGAGGGTTATACTTATTAATTGAGCCTGGAGGTGAGGGCAGAACAGAGCAATCCCCCAAGATGAGATGATTGGCAGTACACCCTGGAGAAAGGAGCAAGAATTTAAACACTGAGAATTGTTTAATTAGCCTAACTTCATTCAAGACCTCTCAGCCTAATTTTCATTGTTTGTATTACATACCATAACATCTTTCAGTATCAGCCCATCTTTTTGCAGTATCAAGCCCCAAGACTCCAAAATAGTGTTTTAAGATAACCTACTAGGCATTTCATTCTCTAAAGAAACCAATTATATATGAAATTAATAATTAAAAATTATAAATAGAAAGAACAAGAAAACATGCATACTCCATGTCCTGCGGGTAGATTTTTGCATGGTGTGCAGGGAATTAGGTGCAAAAAAATCCATTTATGTTAATGGGCATTGCATGTCTGATTTCTCATGCACCACGCCGCTGATTTCCCCCTTGTGTCTTTGTCAGTACATGGGACCACTGGAGGGGGGAAGAAAAGTGAATGATTTATTTGATAGTCTGTCAATCATAATGGCAACCAGAGAAATTCCAAAGCTGTTTTTAACCTCTATAGAAATAGTTAGTTAGACCATATGCTTTTTTCTTCCTGCCAGATGCTGTCATTCATCAATTTCCTATTAAGAAAATGGGATTCTGTAAAAGCCACTGAGGTTTTTTCTCATTTTAATAGATATTCAATAAAATCAGATTGCAAACATATTTTTGCAGCTTCTGCAAAATAACTTCTGACACTTAATAATCACAATATTAATTTTGACTGACCTTTAGTGGTATTTTTTATGGGAGGTCAGTGCATCATTCAAAAATTTTATCCTGGAGAAATTTAAATTACAAATAAAGAGCAAAATACAAATAGATTGATAGGAAGTGAAGGAGATAGATCTTTCCCAAATGGGAAGAGGACCAAGAGAAGGCGGGAAAGAAGAAGGGTGGAGAGAAAGCGAATGAAGAAAAGAATGAAGATGTGTTGTGTATATGTACTAACTTGGCAGAAGGAATGTAGACATCACATAATGCAGACACGTACAGGACTAGTAAGAGTCTTAAAATATTCTAGAATTGCTGTTAGCCAGAGTTTAAACTTAGAGATTAAATAGTTTTGTGTCAAATGATTTAATCAGTAAAAATGGTAAACATGAAGTGGTTGTTTAAAAATTATCAGAAACTTATTAAAATATCTTTCAGTGAGTAAAGAGATAATAGAATATATGAGAATTAAAAGAAGCAGCCTGAGCTGACAGCTGATAACCTGGACATCTCAAAGAGTTAAAATATTACATATATGCTTTTTCCCCTCCAAGTAGAAAGACCATTCAGTATAGAGCAGAAGAAATACTTAACTGCTATAAAATCCTAGGTGGATTTGTTTGTTTACTTGTTTGTTTATTGTCAGGGATAAAGACACCCAGAAAACCTAAGGGCTTCTTTTCTTAGGGACAATAAAATCCTTTCAGCCCATACAGGGCAGCAATATGTCTTTAGGGTTTGGCTCCCTGCTCTAATAACAATCACATTTTGGTTTTTAAATTTAAAACTCTAGGTGGTTGGAATATATTGCCACTTGCCATCATTTCTAACACAGACGTTTTTGAGGTATTCTTGTGATAACATCTGTGGCTTCAAAAGTTTGCTTGTCACCTGTGTTCACTTAGCAAACCAACTAACATGGAAATGCAGGGGGGAAAAGAATATTGTATAACTTTGATTTGGCATCATTTTGCATTGCCAACAGGAACTGACTCTTCAAACCCTGTGAACAGCTTATAGAAGAGAGGGATGCTCTGAAATTCCAGGCAAATTTCTCCGAATAGTTAAGCACCAATCAAAATCTTGAAATTTCTTTGGCTGTCAGCCAGCAAGTAACACACAGGGTCTGCTTATTGCTTAAGATTTTGGTAGAAAGCCACTCAGAAAAAAAGTAAATAAATTTATAACTTTATAGCTGTCAGACTTTGTGGTATCCACTCCAGCCTAACATGGTAAAGTTTAATTTTTTTTTCTTAAAGGTCACAAATGAACTGTAATCTAGTTTTTAACATTTTAATTTCCCTTTTTCTTGCCCTGCTGTATTTTTTTCCCCTGCTGGGATGGCTCCACTCATGAAGGTCAGGGGAATGATAATGCTGAGGTAGCTCTGTCTTTTTATTCATAGACCAGGTAGAGAGTGCATATAGCCATAAACATGTGCCTCCATCACACGGCATCGCTATTGACCCTCGCCCTCGGCTGAAGATTGTACCTTCTCCTGGGGATAACAAATGATTCATTTTGCAGGTAGGCAGAGGCCTGCGGCTTGCTTATCCTGACTCTGCCAATTTTCCTGAATGATCTCTTGTGATTGGTTTTCTCATATGAATAGACTATTTGTGAGTACACTACTAAACTCTGTTTATTCAGGAATTTGCCTTTGACAAAAACAGCCGTCCTAGAGTTGAGATGATTAGTGCTTTATCTGCTAATGCAGGTTTCCATTTGACTGTTGGCTAAAAACACATTTTCATCCTGGGAAAATATTACTGTCACTTTTTTGGCACCGGAACAATATTTTGGTGTTTGATCAAGTTTAGCCATTAAAACAACAAAAAACAAAAATCCTTACTTAAGGTTGCTGTGGATTGACCTCTAACTGCTAACTGAATTTCTGGTTCTGCGAGGTGACCCAGAAGAAAGAAAGGTGCCAGTTTTACGAATAGATAGATAGATAGATAGATAGATAGATAATATAATGTAATATAATATATAACAAATATATATAGCAATATAATATATAACATATATATATAATATAAAATCTGCATCTATCCCACATTTCTCCCACTTTCTCATTCTGTCACATTTGGAGTGTGTTTAAAATCAGGATGGAAGTGAGCACAGAAATGCATCGCTCTGATTCTGATCTTGATTTTGCTGAGGGAGGAGGGTCCTCTGCAGATTCTGAGGCAGGTGAAGGCAGGCGAAGCCAGATTTCCACAGCAGGAGTATTTGACCTGATGCTCACTTCCTTTACATTTCACATTTAGAAATGTGGTATTGAAACAGCTACTATCTTCGAACACACCACATAATCTCTTTGTCTCATGGAGTCAACGAATGAAGCTGTGGACAAAAAGGAGGGACTCGAGAGAGTGTTTTTTAAACAGAAGACTAGAAATAGCTCCTGTTTTGTAGGAGGTCCCAAGTGGGTGGCCACGTGGCCCCTTGGTCCAGAACATCTCCTGGGTAAGCAGAGGCCTGGAACTGCTCAGTTAGCACAGGTGGCTCTGAAGATTTAAAATGACCAGTTGGAACGCTGACTCTCTAACAGTTATTCAGCGTGTAAAGTTTAAAGGAATCCTGAATTTTGCATTTAAGTTCCTCAAAACTTAGGAACTGAGGGAATGTCTGCAGCCCTCTTAGTAGCATGGGGCTGCACTCCTGAGGAAGTCCATTCTTGGTCTCAAGTCTTAGTCTACTCCCTATCTTTATTTTAATTCTGTCACCCAACCGTATCTGAGGTCCTTTCCTTGACTTGCTGCCTGTCCATTAGCTAACTAAATAGTCTTCGACAGTTTTATCTTCAAATGCAGTTGTACAAATACAGACATAGTCCATTAAGTAAACTATTAAAAGCAACTGCTACTTACCAGAATACTATTTTACTATTTCAATATTTTCTAAGTATATTTCAGGCCCTTAAAAAATAGTATCTGCCTAAACCCGCTGAAAGACTTTTGTTTGATTTGGATCCAGAATAACCTTCAAGGCCCAGGTGTTATAGGCTTGGTCCCCAAATCGTGGTGCTGTTGGAAGGCTTCTTTGGGGGAACGCACTCAGAAAAGATTGTAGAGCCATGGTTCCTTCATCTTTCTCTCGCTTTTATACCCAGCAATGAGGTGGACAAACTCTGTCCACCATGCATTTCCTCCATGAAGCGTGACCTTATGTTCAAAGCAATAGAGCCAACTGGTCATAGATTTCAACCTCTAAAACTGTGAATCAAAATACACCTTCTTCTTTATAAGTTTATTTCCTCATGTATTTTGTTATCATTTTAGTTTTCTACTACTGGTAGTAGAAAGCTAAAATGACCTTAGTCTGTAGGATCAGTTCAAACAAAATTAAAGTAGCCCCTAAAGAATACAGGTCTCAGAGGTGCACATGAACCTCAAAACTCAAAAGCACAGAACCTTCTCAGCTTCCTCTCTGGAGGAATTCTGTACCAGAGAACAAAACCCTAAATTTGTACAGTAATGTCCTAATCCTCAACTCAATATCCTTCATCCTGCCCACCATCCATTTTGATTTTGCTTCTTACTCCATTCCCCATATAATAAGTCAGCCATCTTTTTAAATTTTGTTTAAAAATGGATTTGAGTCTCAATCCCCACAGCCACCCAAGCACAAGAAAATATTTGATGTTACCTGTGATCAACCCCTTTGTTTCTATTTTTCTTACATTGAATCCTCACAGCCCACACCAAAGACCTCTTTAGTTAAGTACTGTGAAACTTCATGGCAGTATCCATGTTAATACACCACTTTCTTCTTATCTATATTGATTTTCCAGAGGTGCTGACTCCAACTACCACAAACCGCAGGGCACAAAACAACACAAATGTATTCTCTCAGTTTTGGAAGCTAGAAATCTGAAACTAAAATATGGAAGGACAGTACTACCTTTGAAGGTACCATGGAAGAATCCATGCTTGCCTTTTCCTAGTTTCTGGTGTCTTTCAGCAAGCCTTGTCATTTTGGAGCTTGCAGATGCAACACTCCAATCTTTACTTCCACCATCATATCATCTCTTTTTCTGTCTCCTGGGTTTTTGCAGGGGCTGGGTCTGAAGGTCCCTGAGGCTGAAATAAGGAATTTAACTCACCCTTTTAAAATAAGTACACAAATTGGCTATCCCCCATGAAAGGAGAATTTTCAGGATGCAATAGTAAAAGAGGCATGAGAAGGTTTTGTTAGAGGGAGATACAGGATGCACACAAGAGTGGACTGTGGGTACTCAAAGAAGTGAGGCACAATACAGCTGGGGACTAGGGAATTTTACATGTTTCTGGGAGGGGGAAATCTGTGGAATAAGGTAATCTATAGTCTTAGTCTTAGTGGGCAGGAGGGCATGATCCACCCCTAAAAGATAGTAGTCTATTCCTGTGGGAAATGCCAAAAGGTGGTCCCTCCATGGTGAAACAGGATCATTTGCTAGTAAAATGGAATAGACAGACCCAGTTGCATCTGAAAGGGAGTTGCCCAGGTTTGTTTCAGGAGTAAGAAAAAATAAATAAATAAATGAATGAGGTTTGTGTTCTGAGGCTGCAATTTTTCTTTAAAGTACGACTCATAAAATTTCAATCCCCTTGTCTTCTTTCTGCTTAGCTTTATTTCTTCTATCCTACCTCATATCCATGCCTCTGTTTTTGCTCTTCTTTTTATAAAGGCAAGACTCATTGAATTTAGAGTGCTCCTTAAACCAGTATGACCTTATCTTAACAAATTAGGGCTGCATGGTTTCTAATTTAGATATAAAGGGAACATTCAAACCTGAGTTTTCAATCTATCTACATATCTCTTCCCAACTGACCTACTATGAGAATGATTGTTACTGGGTACCGGAGTGTTGGAGACTCCTAGAGATTCTAGTTCTTCCCATTCTGAATAAATAATTGGGCCAAACAAACATAAAAGAAAGTGAAGTTTTACATTTATTAATGGGAAGAAAAGAAACACACCCTGCAGAGTGAATGTGAGCTAATTAAAAGTTGGAAAAGAAGTACAGTCTACAAGGTGAGAGCACTCCACTGTGAGAGAGGGAGCACGGGGCCAAGAGATTAATGGCAGCCATCTTTTGTATCTTTTGCTCCTCAGGATGAAGTCCGATTCAGGACATCCTATCAAAAACCTGCTCGATTTCTCACGAGAAGAATTTAAACTAGCAGTCTCTGATTGGTTCCTAGTCAAGGCTTTGGAAACTGTTTTTTTTTTGTGCATTTCCTGGATGTCTATTACTGATAGGCCACGCCTACTTCCTCAGCCTGTTTTGCCACACCTAATCTCCTGCTTCGTAACTAGGATAATTGAAACTCAGAAGGATATTCTTCTTCTTCTTCTTCTTCTTCTTCTTCTTCTTCTTCTTCTTCTTCTTCTTCTTTCTTCTTTCTTCTTTCTTCTTTCTTCTTTCTTCTTTCTTCTTTCTTCTTTCTTCTTTCTTCTTCTTCTTCTTCTTCTTCTTCTTCTTTTTTATTTTCCATTTGCTTGTTTAAGGTACTGTGATGACTGACAGTTCAGCTGTGGACACCACAGCAGACTCATGTAGAATAAATGTGAAAACGAGACTGAGAACTATGGAGACAAAGTGGTCCCTGCATGTCATTTTGCACAGTGCTCCTAGTTCCCCAAAAGAAGACTTTGATGCAATTCATGTTTTCCCCCAACATAGAAATGGTCATTATGGTGACTTAGAACACAAAAAAATATGTCAGACTGGAAAAGAAAGCCTCTCTAACACTGTACATCTTTTAGGAGTTATCAGTTCTATTCAAAATTATAGAACACAATATTTTAGGATAAAATAAACATGACTACTTCTAACTTTTTTCTTCAATTACCATAATTTTGCAATGCAGAGATACCCATTCTCTTTCTTCTGACATGAGGGCGAAATTTCCATCCATTTTGTGTGACCACAATTAGATTAATCTCAACATGTTGGCTATGTAGTAAAATTTTAATAAAGATTTGTTAGATTAATAAACCACTCTAAGAAATTGCTCTGATTCTGTCAACCCTTAACCAAGACACTATTCCAGAGCTTCTCATTTTTTATAGAAACCCAAGATCATCTTCTGACATCTAAATATCTTTGTAAGCCCATCTCCCTATCGTTTCCCCTGTGTTCTTAATCTTTATTCTCCTGCTCATGGCAGGCACCAATGGGATATTTTCACTTGTGAGAGATATTTTCTCTCCAGAACTTGAACACACTACCTAGAAAAGAGTCTGATAATAGCAGTTACCTTAGTAAACTACAGTGTAGAATGATTTCATCTTTTACTGTTTGGGTCATACTCTGGTAGTTCCCTTACTGCAAACTCTGTTGCACAGATGGTCTAAATTAATCTTGTCCCGACTAGTCTATTTCCTGCTTCTCCTCTCTATTGACTGGTTTCATCCTCTGGCCAATTCATTTGCCCTACTTAATATCTTTTTAGACTACTGAGTTTGTAACTTAGCTTGAGTCTTCATTCCTACCTTCTGGCATCAACTGATTCTATTTGCCCCTTTCTCTTTACTTATTTACCTGCAAACCAGTGAGTATTACATGAGAGCCTCCATCTTTTATATTAGTTATGGGACAGCCTAAATCTTTATCAGCCAGAGGCTCACAAATACAGTGTCTCTAAAATTATAGGCATTTTATTTCTGCTGCTGTAGCAATGTGGCGATGGTAGGTAGTTCAGGAAGTTGCAGCATTATTCATGGAGGGCCCTTGTTTACTCTCATGTGCCTTCTATTCCTTTGCTCCTATTCACTTTGCTCTTTTCTACATAGTCAAACCAGCTTATTAGTTTTATGTCTACCTTCCAGCCTTTTGGATGGTGAAAAAGAGGAGGTGAAGGACAAATAATTTCCTTTCAAAACTTGATTTAGAATTTGTACACAAGACTTCTCTGTAACCAAAATATATTTGCATCTGAATAGATTTAAGGGAAGTACTTGAGATTTCTGTTTTGAGATAGATAAGCAAGATGTTAGATCTGCGGAGCAGCAAGCAGTGCTTTGCCTGTGCCTTGCTCTCAGTGACAGTCCCAATCCTATCGCCAGACCCCCAAGAGTTCTCCCCCATGACTTCCGCAGTTGATTACACCCTTCATTTGGCACTTACTATACAATGTATTGAATTACCAATTAGCATGTATATCCTAATTCTTAAATATAACTGAGAAATTTAAAAATTAGAACAGGAATTTTTATGCATTTCACATGATTTACAGAGATTAGCACACAATAGGCACTCCATAAATACTTCTTGGTTCAAACAGCATGTTGGAATAAAGTTGAGGATATTATACACCCTTGATTGCTTTATTATAGTACTCACCCTAATGTGTTTCCAACTTGAGCTTCTTCATTAATATTCAAGACAGAGAACTATTATTTTAAAGCAAACTAAACTTTGCTAGCTTCAAAAGAAGAGATAATAAACTACAGAGCCCACTAAGGGCAAGCGTCTTTGAAGTGACTGTGTAGGAAAGGGGAATTAATCACCAGCATTAACTGCTTCTTGGAGGCTTAGAGAAAGTACTGTATTTTCAGCAAAGAATCATTTACTTAGAAGAATGATGGAGAGATTGGTTAGGAGAACCATAAGGTCAATGCCTCACCTGGCCAGCTCTGGATAGAGAGGTTTAAAAGGGTGTGACCCAAAAGATAAGGAGGCTGGGAAAATGAAAGTTCACTGCACAGGAAACGAAGACTATGAATCTAGAAGTTCTAAGCCCATGGTGTGAATGATGAGAGCCAGGTCATCTGGTGAGAATGCTTTTATTCAGAGTCAATTCTTGATTTTCTTTGCACACTTACAACTTTCACAGTCAACTTTATTCAACTTTCTCTGTAGTTGCGCAGATGGTGTGTGAGCTTTCTGGTCATCTGAATAGTGACATATCTGAGAAACAAAACTATGCACTGACCTCAGAGCTTCCCTTTGTTTCTGATAAAGAAGAGCTGCTGTGAAAAGAAGGTCATCAGAAAAACAATCTTGATCCCATTGAAATTGTTTACTCAACCAATAAATGGGGATAATGTTCTAATAGTACTACTAACATCTATTACCTGGTAAGTGCTAAAATTGTAACAGTGGGCACATCCTGCTTTGTGTGGTTTGATAGTGTTCCCAGAATACAAAAAAAAATGGGACTCTGGACAGCAGAAATGGCTCTATCCTGCTCTGCCTACAAAAAAAATAGTAGCTATGAACTGGGTTTCTGGAATCCATCTGATGGAGTTCTGATCTTCATTCCTTTTCTTTGTAGCCATGAGATTTTAGGCAAGTCCGCATCACTCTGACTCAGTTTCCTTCGCTACGAAGTGGGATTATTAATAATATCTCCCTTCAGTTTGTTGCCCTAAAACAGTCATCACTGTCTCACAGAAATGTATATTTTGCACTCCTCCTCCAAACTTTGATTTTTGCCATCCCCTTCCCCTGTGCCCTAGCGCTGGGCAATGTTTCGCAGTCACAGTGATCTTCTCTAGGTAAATCATGTCACTTACCTGCACAGGATTCTCTGACAATTTTCCATTTAGAACTCAGAATAAACTCTAAATCCCCATGCTAGTTTATCAAGCAGTAGAAAGACATGAGGCAGGTGTCCCTCTCTCCCTAGCGCACTCTGCATACCGACTGTCCTTCTATTTTCAAAACATCACACTCATTCTCTCCATCAGACTTTGTGCCTGAACCTGCTGCTCTCTTCTGGTTTCTTAGAACTTTCTGACCTCAGTTTCCATGTTGCCACAAAGAATTCTCTGTCTGACCATCCTTCTTAACCCCTCACAGTTATTCCCTAGCATATCGCTGTGTTTAATGTCTCTTAGCATCCCTGTCACAATCTTAATGTGTCTCATTGACTTATGTGTCTACCTGTGAGTTTCGTCTCCTTCACCTGGAAGGCAAGCAAAACCTTTCTCTGGTTGTTTGCTTCTGCTTCCTGTATGCTTAGGAGAATACTTGGAACACAGTAGGTTTTCAGTACTTTTTCGAGAAAGGAATAATTGAAGAATGAGTAAGTTTGTACTATAAATTAACTGTGAGAGTACATAAAAACCATTGATAGTGGAGTCAGATACTTGGCAAAAGCCCAAGAAATGCTAGACTTTTGTTATCATGAACCTACAGTACCCAGCATGCAGCACAGTGCTTCAGGATTCATAGTCCCTTTCAATTCTTTTGCCAAGTCTTTCCTTGATCTTAGAAATTCACACAGTAAAACATAGTTCAAAGTATTCTGCTTTGTAGGAGATAAATATCCATGCTATTCATCACTGTTTATTAAAATCAGTTGTGGGGGTGGTTCCACTGTGCATGCAGTGGTGGGCATAATTCAACATAGTTTCTAATCCCCAATGTTGCTACCCTGGTATTTTTGGATTTTCTGCTTTTCATCCATGTGGGCTCTGGAAATATCTGCAGTCTTCATCATATTCTCTCTTGATTTTGTTTCAAAGGGTTACATAAAAAGAGGTATTCCACATAGAGCATCAGTAGCACACAGTGGAAGCCAAATAGATCAGTAGATCTTGGCTATTATTGGTACTAAATAATGATAGCCATGTGTTTAACCAAACTTCTACTACCACATTTAGATATTGCTTCCAGTACTTTTCCAGCAAATAGGAACTTCTAGGTTACTCTTCCCAGAGTACATGCTAAATAAAGTGAAGATGAAAACCCCTCCCCATTCACTATGCCCCCAAAGAGTAGTGTTCTCCTTTACCAGTATCACTGACCATTAGTCCACACCAGCAAGTCATTAAAAGTGAGATTTCTCTCTTGAATGAGAGAGCTAATGTAATACAACATTACAGTCAACCATGTTTCTAAATTGTGGGAAATAAAGAAGTTGTCATTTTCAGTTCTGAGAAAAGTACCTTAGTTGTGCAGGGAAGATAACAATTGAGCAAGTGCATAAGAAGAAATAATGAGTTCTGAATTCTCCATTGTGCACAACTTACTACAGGCTAAGGTTCATTCAATGGTGGAAAAGATGTTAGATGGGAATTAGAATCTAAGATCCCACTGGACCATGTGGTAAAAAGTGTGAACAGATTTTAAGCAGTGTTCATGTCTGTGACGATGTTGCTTAGAAATATTTTAAGACCGCATCTGTATTGAGAGTAAAAGCGTTGAGTTCTGACCAGTGTTTACACTATCCAGAATTTTAAAAATCAACCCTGCTCTTGAGAATTTGGAAATTTTAAATCGCTGCTTAAGGACTATATGGGGACAGAGGGTCTACCAGCAGAATGCTAGGGAATGGTCATTCATTGCATACTTAGTAGTCAGGAGCACAGGCCAGGATAAAGAGATGAATAAAACATAGACAACGTAGTCAATGGCGGTTTTGGAGATTGAGAGAAGAAAACGGAAGTTTAAATATAAATTTTAACTTAAAATTCAGTAGCAAGCAGATGTTTTGTAAGCAACTCTTAAGCTGATCTACAGCTTACTGAATAGAGATACTGTGAGATGGTAGGATAGCCACGCAGTTGTTTAATCATTGTCTCATTTTGGTAGTAATAAGAGAGTCCACCAAGTAATCAACACAAGTTTCTTAGAATGGTTTAAGGAAGAATGAGTGAGAGCCTGGCTCAGTTAGGAGAATCCACCTCCTACAGAAACCTTCAGCCCCTCTATTTTGCATTAAAAAGGTGTAGAACCTACCATAAGGTAAATTTTTCTGTCTAGATGCCAAAAATTGATAAGCTTTTTCTTCTTTTTTTCAGAAAACCTCTTGGTTAACACAATTAGACACATTTATGTTTTTAAAAAGCTATTTCTATTCAGTATCACCTACATATCTAAGTGTTCTCCAGCTATTCAATTTTAAATTTATCCTTTTTTTTCAATTGAATCTTTTCTTAGATAGGCAATTAAGGAATGGTTCAGAAGTGGTATTTGAAACTCACTGTACTTTTTTTTCAAAATAGAATTCATCATTCCCTCAGCTAATGTGTACGAGGCATTTAAATTTTAAAAGATGGCCTTGCCTGTTGTACATGACACCAGGAACAGGCAGGAGCTAAAATCCTGAAAGGTAGCACACCATGTTATCAAATGCTCTTTTCCCTTCTGGGTAGTATTACTTACATTGTGCAAATATGTTATGCAAAATAACCTTAAAACTGATTCTGCATCTTCGCCTCAGGTTCATACAATATTCATTGAAAGTTTTACAAAAAAAGAAATTAATTTAGGATAAAAATCAAGCATTTTAAAATGCTCATGTATATCAGTGCAGTCACATTCCAAATGGAGGTTCAGAAAAAGTAAGGAGGAGCCTGGATCAGACTTCTGTGCAGTTTATGTAATTATACATGCATCTATGTGTACATACATGTTCCAGCATTCGGAGGCAGCATGAAAATCTGTGTATTCTGGCTCCTACTAGTTCCACGAGCTTGAAGAAATACCTGTAGTCTGTGAAATTATTTGCTCTCTTATTTAAATGGTGCTGCTAATGTTAATGTGAGCTATTTCATAATATTTTCTTAAAAAGATAAAATGAAATTGTATTGAATGATACAAGTGCTTTGAATAGTGACAATGCAAGATATAAACTCAGAGAAATCAACTCATAATAAATTTAATGTGCAATATTACTCATTAAATTTATCATGAGTCACCTTCTCTGACTTATAGATAGATGTTTGGAGAATGTGATAAGCATAGCTGTATTATATCCAAAGGCAAAAACAAAGGAGAATTTTAACCCCTTCAGAGTAAAATGTGATAGTATTTTCCTTCATATATGATAAAATACATTTCCTAAAATTTCTATAACTTTAGGATATTTTTCCTATAATTTTCTTGACAAAAACACAATGGACCCCTGACATTTCCATGATTTTAATATTTGAAGTGTGTAAGCTTTATATTTCTGGTGTTGCAATTATATGGATTGGAAAGCATTACATGATTGTGAATCATCTTATGTAAGCGAATTTTTAGATGAATTTTTGTTGTGTAGTTTATCTTATAATCCTGAGATGCAAAATTACATCAGATGCTCCATCTTTTGGAAAGAGATTTTTTTATTATTAATCTTTCATGTAAATTATAAAATAAGACCCTTTTTCATTTTCTGTTAAAGCTGCTTTGCTCATTGACTTTTGTACTTTGAAAGTTAGTTTCTGTACAATTTAGTTTTTATGTTTGTGAATTCATATTCTTTGTCTAAAACATCACTGAGTATCATTGAGTGATCATTCCCCTGAAAGTTTTTGGGCCCTGTAGATTCTTTCTTGTGACCGGATTTCAGGCTAGTAGATTATTCTGCCCTTTGGCAATTAGTTGTATTTTGGGTTGAAATCAAACTTGTCACTAAGTAACTAAACATTACTAAAAAGCTACCACTTATTTATACCAACATTTCTTCGTGAAAGCAGGAGACTTGGCCAATACAAACACTTTATAATATAGTTTTTATCTATATTTATAGTAGAATAAAGCAATTTTAATACTTAAGAAAAATGGAGGAAGGAATGACATGGGAAACATGAAGTAGTTTTTATTTCTCATAGACTGTCAGAATTTAAGCTAAAAATAAATCCATATAAGTTGCTTTCTTGAAGACCACACATGTGTATTTATTTGGATCATTAACTGATACTCATATGCAAATGAGTCAACAGTTGTATGATTCATTGGCAAAAGTAAATGCAGTAATCCATAGGCCCCAGGTACCTGAGTACCTAATTGAAATGCACTACAAGGAAAAGTCAAGTTTATTACCCTTGCCTACAACTTGCAGAGTGACATTTTGCTTTATAGCATTTGGAATCTTTCACCTCCCAAGAACAATGAACTTCAAAAACATAATACAAGTGGGAAAATTGCCTTAAAAATGTAATTTTAGAAATGATTCTTTGAAAACACTGTTAAATGTGAAAGTTTGGTGAAGAGATGAAGCTAATATTCCATTCGTCTTCTATTGATTCATATTTAAGCCCAATGTAAAGTTCAGATGTTTAGGGGAAAGGAAAAATATAAATTGATTAAAAGAAATAAGTCAGAATAACTCCTCAAAATTTAACTCAGGTGTTGTCATTTGAGAGTCTTTGGAAAGTGGCTTATGGTGTTTTCCTTTGTTGATTTTTATTATTTTTTTTTCTCCTCCCACCCCAAGTAACATACATTTTCAAGGAAAAGAACAACAACAAAAATCCATAATTTCTTTAACTGAGTCCCCTTTCTTTTAATATTGGGGCATTTTATCTAAACATGAACAATGATTGAGTAAGTTCTATCATAAAGGAATGGTAACAGAAGTAAGCAGATGAGCTGTGGTGACCCTAAGTACTAGACTGCAGGTAACAGATGAACTTTGCATAACCATAAAAATAACTGGTAATTTGAGTCTTTAACTGAGCTAGGTAATGTATTGATCATTTCACCCATATCGGATCATTTCTTTCTGCAATTAGGAGATGGATATATGTCCATGAGGGTCCATTTTACACAGGATTAAGTTGCGTTTCTACTGTGATTATGCTCTAGATTTTAGCACAAATTTCTGCTCTTGGGGTCCATCATCTCACAACCCAAATAAGCTTATGATGAAACAATTCAATTAAACATATCTAAGTAAAAGCAACCTGTTCGCTGCACAGTCACTGTTTTTTAAAACTCCCACTCTCCTTGTGGCTCCCACCTACCCCCGCCTCCAACTTCCAATCAACTCTCCCAAATCCTTTCCCATATTCAAATCAGTACTAAAGGGAAGCCAGCTAATGTTACTCATTTCCAAGGCAACCTACAAACTCCATATCTTCCCCAAGATCAGCTTCCAAGATTTTTCTACAACCGCTGTGATTTTTTTTTTTCTTTCTTTCCCCCCTCCCTTTTCCTCAGAACAAAAGAGAAAGAAATCAAAAGTCTGAAACTCATCTCTTAAAACCATACCCAAGACTGACCTGGGGCTGATGCCAGGTCTAACTGCTAAGAAGCACGTGGGCTAAGACATTGCCACATGCCATCAATTTGTTTATAACTAAAACAAACCAACAAATGCTCAGGGAACAAGTCAACTTTTTCCACATAAAACTGGCAATGTTCTCGCTTCTCCCCATTGTTTTATTGTTTTTATGTGAAATTGAAAAATAAACCGAATTTTGCAAATGCCTGAGGGCAAAAATTTTAAATGGACTGATACACAGAGGCCATCCCTCCTATGCCAACTATATAGGGACGTTGCTAATGATGCCACTACCTCAAGCAAGAGTCTCCTAAAAGTTGCATGAGATGAAAGACGGAAGAAATGTTATAAATAAATCAAACAACAAGATGGAATAAGCTCACCGTTCTATTCACAACTTCAAAAATATAAACTGCAAGTCATCATCATGCTGATAAAGAGGTTTATGAATTATATAGGGAAGTCATCCAGAATTTGAATTCAAGTGTTAACCCAATAGCCCGAAAGAGAAAGCTGCCTATGTTTATTTGATAATTAAGTGGGATCCATCGCTCACTTCTATAGTCTGAAAAGTTCAAGTTCTAAACTTTAAGTAATATGATTTGTATATCCCCAATCCAGCATTTGTTGGTTTTTTTTTTTATTATTATTATTCCTCATGCAAAATCCATGGAGGTATCTTTGTAATACATGGGGTGCCTGGAAACATTTCAGGGAAAAGAAAAAAAAATACATTTTTACCTGCAGTGTACTTCAAGGATAATGTTTCGTACACAGTTAAGAACTGACACACATGAGTCTATGGGAACATTAAAACTGAAAATAAACAATATTCTCTGCAGGTTACATTATACTTTAAGAGCCTCGGTTGCCAGAGCTAATGCTCCTTTCTTAGGCAAGATGCACTCAAGTGGTCAGCAGGGAGATCTTCGAAGAAAGTTGGAAAAGTTGGAGAATGTTTTTTCATGGGAGCCATGAAAATATACTGAGAGACAGGCATTCATTTCTGTAAAGAAATGGACTGTACAAATAACGTGGCCCAACCCAAACCTGCTGTTTAAAGCACCAGGTGCCACTTTGCAAATAGAATGAAAATCACCCACTGAATCAGATGCATGGACCCAACTTGGAGCAGCATGTTCCACAACAAAGGACACATGCTGTTAAAGAGTACGGAGATCTAAAAAGAGCATGTGTTCTGTACATAATTAGTGTATAACCACCACCACTCCCAGGAACAGTATTAGGCTCTGGGGACTTAATGATCTCTCCTCTCACTGAGTTTACATTGTAACAGGGGATGCAAATAATAAATAAATAATAGTTAAGATTGGAAGCATTAAGAAGAAATTGAAATAGTACAAAGCCACTGGTGAGTTCCTAAAAATGAACTGATAACTTTCCATGCAGGGACATCGTAAACTGAGACCCGAATCGTAGGAAGTGCAGCACAATAAGATCTGGGGAGAGCATGGGAGGAAGAGGGATCTGCAGAAAAAATTCACATAGAAAGACATTTCCATTTAGAAAGGGGAAAAGGACTTTTCTTTCCCAACCACCCTTTTGTTTAACTAAAAATCCAATGGGTGTTCATATTTGGGGGTGATAGTAAGAGTCAGCTCCTGATTCATCCTAGAAGGGCATTTGCTTTAGTTCCCTTTGAAAACATGGGTTAACAATGATAATCCCCTCTTCAACTTTCTCTGGAGTGTTGCTAGGGTGACACTGTAATTCAAAGGACAGAATATCAATAAAGCCAGGATGTACAGGAATGTAAACAAGCTTTTAAAAAAATAGTCCAAGTGTTTGTTAAATAGACCACAACGGGACAGGTCCATTATCATTGCAGAAAGCTCTGTACTTAGTATGTCCAATTATCTAAATAGCTCAAAAACATAATCAATCCATCAGTAGTATTCAGCTTCCTAGCTCTGATATCTGATTGTGAATTCTCTGTGTTTATCCATATTTCTGCCAAATGTCGATCCAGAAATGTATTAGCATCTGCCAGTGATGAATAAACATAAGATTGTGCTCCTCCTGCAATTCTTAGTCAAGCACGTAGAACAAGGGCTAGTGGAATCCATACCCCATGCATGTTTCTTCACATAACAGAATTATGTTCTTTTCTTTAATAGAGTCAGCACAGTCAAGAATGACTCTCACCTGGAATCCTTGGCCTTTACAGCAGCACTGCTTTGCCTCCCTTGTTCAGGCTGCAAGGAGTTATGCATTTTTCAAAGATGAGCTCTGGTTACTTACACATCCTTCACTGTGAGATCTGTAAAGCTCCAGAGGCTGAGCGCGTTCACCAGTGCCTAGGCAAAGAGATGACTGAAGGGCGAGGTGGCTGCACTGCCTGTGACCCTAGATGCCTGCTCTGGGAGGTTTCCTTCGTTTGTGTGACCTGCAAAGTGGTACGCTGAACAGCTGTTTAGTCCCTTCCAAAAATATGTTGTGGAATCCAGTTGTTCTTGTGACAGTGCAATGAGAGTCAGGCAACTTTGTTACAGATGAATGTGTCCCATATAGTGCTGGGTGACCCTACCTATGTCATTCATTTTCTTGAAGCAAATTTTCTTGGTGAGTGGCAGCAAGTTTTCACTGATTCCCTACTTCTTGCTCCTAGAGCCACTGAAGTGAGTCATTGATATGGTTTGTGTCTAGATGTCCTCCCAAAGTGTCACAAAGTCATTAGTGGGGCTTTTTCAGAGGCGGCCAAATTTAGAGTGTGATGCTGGGATTAAAAGTCTGTGAGTATTAAATCAATCCACTGATTGGCTTGGAACCATCCTAATCTCAGTAGCCTGGGTAGAGTATAAAAAGTGCAGAAAAAGGCTGCTAAGGCCCCTTGCTTGCTTTGCTACCTTGTGCCCACCATCTGAGATGCCTGTCTGCCATGTGCCACCCTGCGTTGGAGCCAGCAGACTAAGGACTTAAACCTCTACAAACTGTGAGCCAAATAAACCTTTCCTCCCTTAACTTTGGGTGCCAAGTATTTTGTCTCAGCAACAAGTAAGTAACTAAGACAGCTATAATCCCTCTTTGATCTCAGTGCTATTGTTTTCATGATGCAGGTCGCATACACAGCACAGATAAAAGTAGAGAAGTAAGCAATCAAACCAAAGTTCCAGTTATCAACTTGTATTGTGTAGCTCTGAGCAGGCAAAGGGACTTTCAAACTAGGTGTCAAAATGGTTTTTCTAGGGGCATTCGGGGGCCTGACTAAACATGGAGATCTTCAGTCTATGGGAGAAGCCCTAATATAGCTACCCAGCTTATTTGACAAAAGGTTAATCTTAGTGGCATTTTTTTGTCCATGGCAGGGAGGACAAAGTACTTGTGCAAGTGCATACGTTGTGTTTGTTAGGAGGCAGGAGTTTGTTAGGAGGCAGGAGTTTGTGTTCCACTGTTGCTCTTGCTTCCCTATTAATACCTATTACGTGGAGTTAAGTGCTCTAGCATATTAAGAGAGTGTTAGAATAATAGTCATAGTAATACATTTTTTATATTTTGCTCGTAGAGAATTTTAACCATGTTTTGAACAGTAAGTTTTTCAGCTGCCCAATCTTCTGCTTCTGCCTTCTCCCAGCAGTCAACTTCTACTTGTCTTTTAAAACCAAGCCAAAATGTTATGGTACTAGAAAAGCTTGCCAAAACTCCAGAAATGGACATCTCTTCCTCAAAGTCTCTGACAGTGTTACATATTGTTGCCAAGGCACTCAATAATGAAGTTTATAACTGTTTAAATATCTGCCTCATTTGTACAATGTGAACTCACCCTGACTGGTAAGTTACCAAAAAAAAAAAATTAGAATTTCTAGAATTTCATTCCTTAGTCAAAAAGTTCATAAAGAATTAAAAAAAATATTGTGTGTCTAAGTTGTTTTCCATTAGCCTTCCATGTCCTCAAGTGCAGACACTGTATCCTTTTATCTCATTTCTCAGAAACTGAGCACCATTGCTGGACCCGAACTCAGTAACGATTTCTCAATGCATGAATGAATGAACAGGTGTCACTTCCATGTGAAAGCATTTCAGTGACACTATAGTAAATGTCAGTAAATACTCAAGGATATGACACACCTTATGATTAGAAGTTAAAGAAACTAGAAATGTGCTAACCCAGAAAAGAGAAAATAGTCTTTGCATTTTCACCATTTGTGAAATGGTCTTCCTACAAATTGATAAAGTCTGTTTTGTCTCTTAGGGGTGCCCTTTGTGTACCCTCACTAAATTCCTGGAGCAGACGTGTTTTGAAGAATATATTCACTCTCTTCTTCATGTTCTGATTCATTTAATGTTTCTTAATTGCGGAACTCTTAGACTACAAACATATTTTCCTCTTCTGTGAAACCAGTGGTTCTCAATCAGAGATGATGATTCCACCTCTCTACACGGAGATTGGGCAGTGACTGGAATTCTTTGTATTGGCTGTAACTGTGTATGTGGGGATACAGAGAGTATTATGTTAATGAATAGAGACCATGGATGCTGCTAAACACTCTCCTGTGGTGAAAGCCCCTCATAATTAAAAATGACCCATCTTATAATATCAATAGTGCTGAGCTTAAAAAATGCTGTGCAACATAATGAATTCTTTAAATACAAGAATTGTGTTTCAGTCCATTGCTTGTTTTAATTTCCAGTCAAACATAGATTTTTCTCGTATCTGTCCTCATAACATTTAATAAACAAATAATTAATTGAATGAACAAACGAATGGCTAGGTAGGTGAATGGATGGTTGGGCAAACAAATAAATGTATGTATTGGTCACTCATTCTATAACTACTTTAGAGCCCTTTCAATTCTTGGCAGCATTTCCTGTCCAAGTCAGAATTGCTATTTATTATCTGAATTACAGTCTAATCAAGCCATGAACCAAGATGTTGACCCGACCAGCTCTCATTTTAAGCCGTGCTTGACCAAAGATCTTAAGACATCTATTCATAGCAAATATTACTAGCCCTTTTCTGGTTGTTTGGTAACAGGGTTATTTATATTCTGTCCCATTGTGCTGAGCACATGTTTCTAAGATTTTATCATCTATCTTGCTGTTGTAATGCTTCTTATAACCGCATTATTCTCCAAGGCTGTTGACGAACGTGACGTGACTCTCACTTTAAAAACCTTCTGAAGGGTCTTCTCTCTGGATTCTTCCTAGTAGTAGGACTCAATCATGATATCTGAGGTAGAAAACAAATGCATTTTTTTTTCTGTCAGCCTCACCCACTGATCTTTCGGTCAACTGCTATGTGTTTTCATTTGTGACTTTCAAAATAATCAATTATATCTAGACACGAAAAAGATGTTACTCAGTCTGAGGTGGTCCCTCAGACAAAAGCTATCTACATTCTGTGATACCTTTACACCTTTTCAACTTGCGTTGTTTCTTTATTTGCTACAGCAGGTGCCTTATGGACTTCAGGTGAAGGAAATGTGTGAGTTGCATGTAATTTTTCTGTCAGGTTTTTGAAGTGGCTTCCATCTGTGCACATCCTCACTGCATTATGAGCTGGAGCTGGTCAATGAATACAGCAACATCACCACTTCTAGAATCGTGACCTTGTTTTTTTGTTTGTTTGTTTGTTTGTTTGTTTTTAAATCAGACTGGCTCTACTATTTTAAATAAGAAAGGATTTTTAAGAAATTAAACCTCAAATAATAACAGTGGTAAACATACACACACACACGGAGACACACACACACACCTAATTTTCTCTGGAAATAAATCAATAGGAATAGTTTACATTGCTTAAAACTTATACTATTCAAAGAAATGAAGAAGGCATTACTGTATAGAGATTTTAAACCTTAAAATTACGTTAACTCAATGTTTGCCTCCTTGTAGCAAGGCATGTGGCAAGAGTGAAAGAAGATACTTTCTGAGGAAAAGCAATACCTTAGGTCTCCTATTACTATTTCATGTTTTCCAGTGCTGCACAGAGAACTCAGGGCTTTAACATCCTGGGCAGGTACTCTACCACTAAGCTAATTCCCCAGCCCTCCAATTACTTTCATAAACTTTGTTTTGTTAAGTTAAAAAAATGCAGGGGGAAAATTTCAGGGACCAAATGTCTAGATTGGCAAAATATGAACTATTTCATTGAGGATAGATTTTTAAAAATAGTGTGAATGATGTGTTATGTATTTCTATCAACTCCTTGTCATGAATGTAATCATTATGTGCTGTAAACATGTACCAATAAAAACAAAAATTTGAAAGAAAAATTTAAAATAACCTGAAAGAAATATTGAGATTTAGATATGTTGGCAAATTTATACAATCTCAATATGGCATGCTTTTCTCCCAAATTTTCTTTGCAAAATGTAGCATACGTGAATTTTTGCATAAAAATATACACATATCATTTAAAGGATAAAATGCATATGATCATTGTGTGCCCAGTACAGGATCAAAAAAAAATAGATTTTATCATATCTGAAATATTTTTATGTGCTTTTTCTTGAATTCACCCTTGTCTTCTACTCCTTCTTTTATTAACAGCTTTCTTGAGTTTGTGTCCATTTTTTCTGGGTTTTTATTTGAAACTTTTACCAGTGTGTGCTTTCTGAAAGTTATTTAGTCTTATTTACTTTAAAAAATATATGAGACTACTTTTCTATTTTACTTCAGCAATACTATACCTTTTTGTGTTTTTTTTGTTCTCATTGTTTGTTTTGTTTTGTTTTGTTGTTTTGTTTTGCATAAGATGAGATCTTGCTATATAGCTCATATTGACCTTGTGCTTGCTACGTGGTTCCAGGCTCTCTTTGCATTCACAACCTTCCTGCTTCAGCCTCTTGAGTGATTGGATTACAGGCATGTGTCACCACATCCAGATTAACACCATG
The DNA here is from genome assembly GCA_004363535.1 of Dasyprocta punctata. Classification (NCBI taxonomy): domain Eukaryota; kingdom Metazoa; phylum Chordata; class Mammalia; order Rodentia; family Dasyproctidae; genus Dasyprocta; species Dasyprocta punctata. The sequence goes on along the minus strand of RJWM01007443.1, from coordinate 27,785 downwards.
TCTTTGAGATTTGTCAGTGTGGATGTGTACAGCTGTAGGTAATTTATTCTATTGTGTGAATATACCATAATTTAATTGATTTTACTCCTTGTGAAGATTTTTTTCTTTCTTTTTTGTTGTTGTTTGTTTTTTTTTCCTTTACAAATGATACTACTCTGAGTGTTACGAATATATATATAATATATACAAATATATGTATTAGCTTACATTTAAAAGTTTCTCTAGGATACAAGTTTGATGGTGGAACAGTTGGGTTGTGGGGCACAAGGGCACATGCATATAAATTAGGATGGGGGATACATAATTAAATGAGAGTAATAACAATAAATCTACACTAGAAGAGGTTTATTTCTCTCATCTGTTATGCATATGTGGTAATAAGGTTGAGAATCTGTCCAATATGTTCTTAAGTCCAAAAACAAGCACCAAATGGTCACATTGACATGCATTTGCCAGATAAAAAAAGACTACCTTTCAGGTTTGCCAGTTGTACCAATAATAATCATTCCTTCTCTTCATGCCTGAACATGTATGAAGGGTACCAGGCAGTTACTTGACAGTAGGTCATTTAATTTAAAGCTGATGTATTCTCATGGTTAAAGCTTTTTCACAGGAAATCCACAGGAGTCTTGCTGAGCTATTCTCAGTGCATCAGATCAGAAGTCAAGTAAAACTGATTTGTCCTGTTTCTGGAGATTCTAACTTTTATTATTTGGTAAGGTTGATAAAACAGCAAGACCCTACTATGATAATAATTAGTAAAAATATACTTAAATGGATAATTTCTTATGATGAAATCATTTGAAATTATGTATATATCCAATTGTCTATTCACAGACCAGATTTAGCATCCCATAATGATTTTTGTCTGACTCAGTTAAAACTATGGTTCTTGCCAAGTGATGATTTTCTAATTCTATCTGCATTTCCTAGTTGGCATTCTGTCATGAGATAGAGCTTTCTCTTCTCTTCTATTTAATTAATGCATTAATTTACTTATACCACTGTAACTTGTGGATTCTCATTTTACTCAGATGTTTACAAACTCTTACCTTTGTTAATTATTTTGATGCTCAAGTTATTTAAGATATGACCAGTAGAAGTTGTTTCAAACTGGTTTCTGTGACTTTTGACATGCTTTGGGTGTTTCTTTATGTTCTGAGTCAACTAGTTGTTCTAGCATCATTCTCTGTTTTTCTGTATTAAACTAGTCATCATTCCCATTGTTAGACACAATTCGAGACACTCACAATTTAGAGGAAGAAAGATATAATCTGGCTCACATTTTAAGAGGATTCAGACCATGGCAAGTTGGCTCCAAGGCAGAAACATCCTGATAGAAAGGCTCAGCAGAGCAAAGCTGCTGTGTTTGTGGTGGGGGGAAAACAGAGCAGGAGAACAGCACCAGGAATCATATAGTAGCCAAATTCATGGCACTATGACCCATCCAGACACACCCAAAAGATGCACTTCACCCATCCCCTGTCTCCTATACCAAAAAAGTGAACAAAATCAACATTAACTGTCACATTCTACCACTTGTCAATTTGACACCCTTACACATCTCCTTAAACCATACTTAATCCTCCAATAAAAACAAGGTCATAATTCTGCCTGTTATATAACTATTTTGTATACAACTAATAACACAATAATCCCTTCTGCAAAGTCTCAACGTCTGCAGCATTTTTAGAATTTCAAGTCACGTTCTCTTGTGAAACTCATGCCAAACTCTTAGCTGTGAACCTCTGTTTAAAAAAAATAATCCATAATCTCAAGGCATAAAAGCATAGGGCAAACATTCCCATTAGAAGAACCAATAGGGAGTTAGGAAAGAATAGGGTCAATGTGAGACAAAAGTCCAGCAGGACGTAAATAAAATCCTATAGCTCCATGTCCAGTACCTGGACAACCAGCTGTGAGATGTGAGTTCCAGCGAGCATGGGTGTCCCCATCCTATGGCCTTAATAGTTACAGTCCACATTACCTCTCTCTTGGCAGAGGGTCCATATCCCTAGCATCTCCAACATCCTGGTGGCTCCACATTCTTGGATTCATATCCACAGCTTCACACATTGTACTCTCAGTAGATTCTTGCCTGGTCTACCAGGTTTTTCTTTGAAATCTGGTTGGAAGCCTACCTGAACCCATAGCACTTCCATTCTTGATGCAAGTAAAACCAGTATCACATAGACAATGCCAAGGTCTGCAGCAATGTAGCAAGCAATAGCTAGGCCCTGTTAGAGCATGGCGGCAGCAGTCTCTAAACACCTAAATGGCTGAGTACAGTGAAGTGAATTCTGGAGCAGGGAACTCAGAAAATCTCTTCTCAAATGTAAAATTTGTACTTTTTCTTACCTTTGGTCCTTTGATGGGTGGGATTGTGCTGATTCCTGAGATACCTTTGGACATTTTAGTGCTGAGTTTCTTTTTAATAGCATTAATCTCTACAGCAGCCACACCTCATCTGGTCCCAACTTTAAACATGCCTTCTGGGAAAAATCTTAAATTTTTCAATTTTTTTCTGATCTACTTTATGTTCCCAGTTCCTCTGATAAATCTGGCTAAAAGCAGCCAGCAATTCTCATGCCACAGCCTAAATGCTGGGCTACTTTGAAATTTTATTCCCAAGACTAATTAGTCCACTGCCTTTAGTGTCAGTTTTCTACAAAGTTTAAAAACACAGTCATAATGAAGGCAAATTTTCTGACAGTGTAAAACTCATGGCCTCTAGCCCAACTACCAGTGATCCTTGCTCTTCACTGAAACTGCTTGGGTCTGGCCTTTACTCTATGCATTTCTGTCATCATTCTTGTCTTCAGAGCTCCAATCAAAACTATCCATTGAGCTATGTTTATACTACTTGAGAACTTCTCTAGCCTGCATCTCTAAACCTTTCTAATTTTCTTCCACAAGCCATTTCCAGAAACATGTTCATGAAAAGTCACAACAATGTCCCCAACTCTTTAGTAAAATTTTTCTGTATTAGTTAGCTTTCCCATTATTAGACATAATATTCAACACCCACATCTTAAAGGAGAAGAGGTTTAGTTTGCCTCATACTATAATGGGATTCAGTTTATGGTCAACTGGCTCCAAGAGAGAAACATCACGGCAGAATGGCATGGCAGAATAAGGTTGCTTAGTTCATGGTGACTGAGAAGCAAAGCAGGCAAATAGGAACTGAGTAGAATGTGTCAGGAACTATATATTGTACCCAGTGTCATTTCTTCATGACACACCCAGGCACACCAAAACACCCAGAAGTGTAATTCACCAATCTCCTGTGGAGCTGCAAACCAATCAGTATGAGACACTCAATTTAATCGTCTTACCTATTAAGAGAAACATTTTTCTAAAGAGACTAAGTTCTTTAATGGGAATCTAAATCTGAATATTTACTGGTTTTACTGCTGTTGAATTCTCTGTTGTAGCTTGTAGATCCTCTTAGGAAGCACAGACAGGAAGGATAATTCTGTATGTATCTATGTTCAGATAATTCTGTATGTATCTGTATGTTTCTATATCTAAATAGACAATTTAGAAACCGTGAGTTTTCAGTGCTAATCTCTGATGTTTATCAAACACAATTGAGTTTATTATAGCCTTCCTACTTCATGTTCATAAATCCATTCTCCAGGGGTAAGAAATCCCTTTACCCTTAGTTTATTTATTGACTAGATCAATCTCTTATGTATGTAGCCACAAGTCTGCATAAGTAAGTTCAAAGATAATACCTGAGACAGTGAATGCTCTTTCCCATGGGTCTTCTTTCACGCATATGAGGGTAGAAAACAAAGGAATAAAGAGGAAAGACCGCTAGAACACTCAGCCCTAAGGCCAGGGACATAGCTCAGTGGTATAGTGCCTGCCTGGCAAGCACAAGGTCCTTGTGAGTTCAGTTCCTGATACAAAACAAACAAACAAACAAAAAACCACTCAGCCCTAGATATATAAGTGGTCTTTTTGGGACCAGGACCAGACATCAATAGATACTAGTCACAGTCTCAAATTCCCACAGTGAAGAAGGGAAGCCACAATAAGTACTTAATTTTAATGTACACTAATTGGTCAAGATTTTTCTTTATTGGTTTCTGTTCTTAATATCTTGTTTAAGAAACCTTCTATACTCACAAGAACATAAATATTTTCTCAAATATTGTCTTATAAATGTTACATATTTCTACCTTTTATGTTTAGGTCTTTTAATGTCCCTGAAATTGCTTCTTTACTGTGGTGTGATTTTGAATTCCAAATTATTTCTCTTTTTCCATATGGATTGCCAACTGTTTCTGAAACAGTTATGGGAATGCCCATCATTAATCCCCTGATCTGAAATATTAACTCTATCCTATATCTTTAAGCTCTGTATACTTTTCTATCATGCTATTTGTCAGCTCCTATACTAATACCATGCTGATGGTATGACTGGAACCAGGAAAGGCCATATTACTTGCAGGACACAGTGTGAAATGAAAATGCGGAGGCTGAGTCACAACAGTGACAGTAGAGGATTAGAGCAGGCACTGGGCTTTTCCAATCCAGACTCCATGGGATGGTTCAGACCACTCCTTGCTGGCACTTTATAGTAGACCACATGTCTGTTAGGAAATTAACCCACCCATAAGCCTTTCTCCAAGTCCAAAATCAAGGTGTCTGCAGGGAGACATAGTCCTTCTGAACTCTGTAAAGGAGAATCCATCCTCTTTGCCTCTCCCAGCCTACAGTAGTGGTTACTGGTTCTTGGTGTTCATTGGTTCCTGGTTGCATTGCTTCAGTTTCCACCTCTGACTTCATGTGGTACTTCCTTCATGTGCTTCTTGTCTTTGTATAGCTATTTGCTTACAAGGAAACCAGTCAGAGCAGACTAGGGGTCCACACTTAACGGCGTATCTTCTAGAGTGATTGTATCTGAAAGATCTTATGTGAGAACAAGATCACATTTTGGGATATTAGGAACAAGGGCTTTACTATATCTTTTTTGAGAGGTACAGAGGAACAGGAAAGATAGTATACAATTCTTTTGATACTAAATACCATGCCGTTCAAAGATATACCTACAGCAAAGATATCCATTGTGGTGTTTCCTTTCAAAAAAATATTTTTATTATATGTATTTAAAGTTTACAATACATTTGAATGCATATATTTTGAAATGACTACTGCAGTTAAACAAATTAACATACACAACAGCTTCCAGCTTTTTTTGTGTATGATCTGGGCATCTAAAAATCTATTTCCTTGTTAATGTTGCAGTACGGTGTAATATCATTAATTGAGTGTTCCTCCTGTACATTAGCTCTCTAGACCTATTCATTCGCACAAGTGAAAATTTGTACTGTTTGTCCTATGTCTCCTGTCTTTACCGTTGATAATTATCATACCACCATATGTTTCTATGTATTTGACTTTTTAAAAAGATTACACATATAAATGAAATCATGTAATATTTTCCCTTCTGTTTCTGGCTTATTTCACTTAGTACCGTGTTCTTAAAAAAGAAGATACTGTCATTTACAGCAGCGTGGATGAATGTGGAAGACATTATGATATGCAATTTTTTTCTTCTTAGAAACAGATTCAGCACGTGTAAAAATCTAGGTAAACTCCAATCTCGAAATGTTAATCATCACATAGCTTCCCTTCACAAAATGAAATCTGAGGATAGACTGGCAGGTTTGTGAAGGACCTGAATAGTACCTTATTTCTTAGTCCTTAGTTTTATTTACTTAGGACTAATTCTTTGCTTCAAATTCCATTTATTGTACATTTTTGTGTCTTTGTTGTCGGTGTGCATGTGTGTCCTTGTTATAATTATGTTAGTTGTTTTTTTTTTTGTAGAATGATGCAGACAGTGATTAGATGCATAAAATTATAAAAGTAAGTCTAGTGGTATTGTTCAACTGCTGCACATGCCTGCCAATCTACAAGCTTCATTTGAAAGGGAACGATGTCATGATTTTTTATCTCAAGTTCTAGAGTTAGAAGACCTGGATTTCTATGCACATGGAAACATTTGTAAAGGACATGAGTGCCTTAAGTTTCAGTAGTTTAAGACAATGTATCAGTCAGAGTTTACTAGAGAAACAGATACAGCACAAGATATACAACTGTATAAGAAATTACAAGACTGGCTTACAATGGTCAGCCACATAGTTGGGCAAAGGAGCCTGCAGAGGGTGTCTGCAAGCTGAAGAGTGAAGGGTCCAACCCAAGGGCTGGAACTCACTGCAGTGTCCTCAAGTCTCTATCAAGAGCCCCATGGGTCTAAGATGGAACACTGAAGAATGTACCACAGAAGAAGAGGACTTCCAAGCTATAGGCGAAGACTGGAGCTCCTCCGAAGCAGCAGTCAGTCCCTCCTCGTTTGCCTTTTGTTGTATACAGGCTGCTCCCCTGGGGTGACACGGTGTAGCACTCACACCATCTGCCTGCCCTCCTCTTGCATAGGCTGAGGATGTTACAATCTAGGGACCCTGCCCCCCGCCCCAACCAGTTAGTTAAATTTCTGACCTTCTCAAATTAACACAATGAACAATATCCTAGAACAGTAACTCCTTGTTCCCCAGGATGGAGAGCTGCTGAGTTACTTAGTTAAGCTTCCAGACTTCTCAGGTTGACACAATGTATAAACCATAACACACAAGAATAAAAATCTCAGTGATTTTTCAGTATCTGCCATGTAATACGTTAGCTCTCATTGGATAGTGTTGTGTGCTTACTTTGCTTAACAACAATGGATATTTAAATTTTATAAAATATCAGACATAGTTTCTGCTCGAAGTGGAATAAAAGGGTATTTTTTCTTTTATTTATTAGTCAGCTATTCATTTAATGTTTAGCAAGTTTTAGGCGTTTTTCTAGGCATAATTATTAGTTCTGGCATCCTAGAATAGCACCCAACACATAATAAGTGTTTCATTAAAATGCTGAAAGCAGTGTCCCCACCATCACAGAGTTTATAATCTAGTCATAGACAAAAAAAAAAAAAAAAGACATTGTATAAATACATATATAAATTGCTATTAAGTGCAAGGGAGAGGAAGTAAGGTGAGGGGAGAGAGATGGGATGGAGATAGGCAGCTGTTTTAGCTCAGAGGATTCATTGCTGAAGAGGGGATATTAGGAGGAAAGTTGGAAGGACCAAACTGCTTTCCTAGGAGAAAAAATAAAATGCAAATTCTCTGAGGTAGGAATGTGCTTGGAAGGTCCAGAAAATAGCAAAAGAGTATAAAGTTAGACAGAGTTCTTTCTACTTAAGGTATCTACTAATGCCAAATAGTGTTCTATGTAGTACAAGGGGAAGGTGCATGGCTTGCAGTACACAGTCAAAGAAGAGTCAATAATTCATTATGTCCGGGATGGTCAGTGAAACCCAGATGAGGAGTAAGGACTTATAGGTGAAAGAGTCCTCTTGCATCCCTCAAAACTTATTCAGGAAAGTACAAAATCAGCATCTTCCTGGATGTGCCAACCCTCAGTCTCCACCACAACCTACCTAGGTTGGTGACCCTGGAGTTGAAACTCTAAACCACTGTCAAGGAATTCTACCATAGAACAAAATCAAGAAGCATGTTTTCAGTGCTGTTTCTCAAAACTGAACAGACATGCATATTTCTTGGAATCAGTTAAACTGCTTTTGCATTCCGCGAATCTCAGGGAGGGCCTGAGATTCTGCATTTTTAATGAACTCTCAGGTGAGGTTATGTAGAGAAATTATACATTTGGACCTTAGGATTGAAGTTAGCCAGTTTTTTCTCTAAGGGGCCACTTAGTAAATATTTTAGGCTTTGCAGGCCACTTGGCCTTTGTTGCAACATCGTATGAAAGGGGCCATGGGCAATATATAATTGAATGAGAACATTCCTGTAAAACTTTATTTTTGGGCATTGAAATTAGAATTTCATAAAATTTTTATGTGTCTTGAAATATTATTCTTCTCTTGATTTTTTTCAACCATTTAAAAATGTAAAAGCTATTCTTAGCTCATAGTTTTCTGACCCATGGCCTAGAAGAAAACTGTATAGAACAGAGCATTTCCATGTATTTGTTCCTCATTTGTGTAATCAGCACCCAGTATTTATATGGAAGAAAGCTTTAAAAAAGATAATTTCTCCAACAATCAAAACAAAGCTCCAGAAAATTTTTTCATCTTTAATAGTATGTAAAGAATCTGAACCAGCTTTTATTTTTTAAGATACAATGCAGATTTTACATTTATCTACAAAATACAATGTACATTTTTCATTTATATGTAAAATAAAAGTTGAAGAAATGGAAGAAAGATTAACAGATGACAAAATAATAAAATGATGGCTGATTTCAAATACATGAAAGCTGAACCAGTTGAGGAGGCCTGTGTCATCTGCTTTTCTGCTAAGGCAATACTGTGAGTAGAAGTTACAGGGAATCAGATTCCAGTTGAACCCCAAGAAAGAATTCACTAGTAATTAGAGTTTGGAAACAACCACACCATTGGTTTCCCCAGGCCATAATGTTGTCCTTTGTTCTTTTCTGATAAGCATGATCACATGAAAGAAATTATACATTAGACATAGGCCTAATTCCATGTCAAAGGGTTCTTTCAACCATGTTCACTTCTATGTTCTCTATAGTTGTGACTTTGTTGTTCTCTATAGTTGGGCCTATGTAATATAAAGGAAAGGAGCATGGCTCACAGTGCACAGTCAAAGAAGAGTCAACAATTTTGTTCACTCTGATTGTTTTAAGAATTTCCTAACTAGCTCCTTCAGCAGACCCTTATTAACTTGACTCCAACCCAATAGTCAAGTGCCACAGAAATATTTAGAAGTCGCTGTTTCGCTTATGTCATTTTTCTGTCACCAAAATCTTCCATAGTTTCAGGCGATATTCAGTGGGTGTTATGGTTTGTGTTTGAATGGTCCCCTCAAGCCTCATGCAATCATGGAGGGTGCTGAGTCTAGTGTTTGTGATTGGTTCATTGTCTAGTGCTGGGATTGGTGATGTGAGTGTTGCACCCACCCAGGGGCGGGGAGTGAGCATACAATGTAAGGGTGGGAAGGAAGTATGCTTTTCCTCTTTTGCACTTTTCACTTTTGTCATTTGTGGCTGCCATGAATGACTGCTGCTCAATGATGCCATCCTGCCTTGGAGCCAGTTGAGTATGGACTGAAACCTCCAAAACCTGTAAGCTAAATAAATCTTTCCTTGCTTCACTTTGGGTGTCAGGTATTTTGTCTCAACAACCAAGACAGTGAATATTTTATTTTGGCATTCAAAACCTTGTATGGCCCTTCCCAGTTTTATATTCCCCAATTCTTCTTCACTCATTTACAGTACACTACTTACTAGCCAAAGGGCGATGTAGGTGGTAGGTCCTCACCTGGTTCTCCACCACTCTCACTGCTGAATTTTCTCTCTGTTAGTCCTGTCTTTCAAACCCCATTTCAATTATTACCTCCTCCTTGAAGATGGGAATTATTCACACACACAGACAGACAGACAGACACACACACACACACACACACACACATGCACACATGCACACACACACACACACACACACACACTTTCCCTCCTTAGCATTTTAGATTACACTCAGTTTTTTTTAGCAACCATCCATTTTATGGTAACTCATCTAGTTTCTGCACATCTCCACATTTTTAGCTTGGGAGTCTGCCTGCTCTTGTATGTTCCCTCCAATCTGGCCTCTGCTAGTTCCCCAGATACTTTCAGCTTCTTTCACTCTTGCGTCCTATCTGCCTCATCCGAAGGTCTAGAAGTTTGCATGTCTAATTCTTTTCACAAATGAGATGTTGGTTTAAATATGGTCTCTTGTGATTTTTCCCATGTTCTCTCTATGTAGTTTTGTGTTTTGTTTTGTTTTGTTTTTTCCTTGGAAGCATGTATTACTCTTTGAAATTTCTGAGATGTTATTTGCTTATGGTCACCTCTTCTGCAATACTGTCAGGAAAAAAATCAGCTAAAAACAGATACTGCAGAGAAGTCCTAGGAATATGGTAGTACTGAATAAATGGATGGTTGAATGAATTGTTAAGATTATTTGTGCTTTAAAAGCAGATACGTGATCAACTTCACTCATTCTTTCCCATTCAATCACTGCTTGTTGAGGGTGAATTAAAATAGCTAGTTTAATGCTATGAATTTACTCTGATATATATAATTTGGCTCCAGAGTCCATCACTCACTTAAACCACGAACATCTATGATAAGGGAACAAATAACAGTCAAGGCAAGAGATTTTTAATAATTAGTAGCAAAAACTTATGAGTCAACAATGCAAGATGCAGAAACAGGTTTAATATGATACCTTTTCTGAAAGCAAGAAATGGCTCAAACTTCAGCTCCAGAGGAAGATAAGGAAGGACACATGTCAGGTCAGCTTGGCAGAGAAGGGTTTGACAATTGGATGGGAAGGACAAAAAAAAAAAAAAAGAGCAAAAGAAACAATTGTGAAAAAAGCACAATATAAGAACTGAAAGCACTGTTGAATAGTGCACATTAAAAAATAAGATTTTTCCCATAACGTATTGACTAATATTAGGGAATAAGAAAGGCTAGAAGGTTAATATAAATCTAACATCAGGAGTGGAGGTCAAAGAGACAGGCTGAGTAGGCTTTAATTTCTCCAGTATTCATCTGATTTGATGTTTTTCTCAATAATATATCAGTGATACTTGGGCAGAAATTACACGGCTGGACATCTGCTTCTGCTGAGTTTAAATGCCTTGGCAGGGAGAGTAGCTATCTCAGTGTGCCTTCTGAAAAGTTATGTTGAAAGTCATCGCAAGAGAATAAATAAAGAAAGCTAGTCGGCCACAGTTTCAAGAGTCACTTTCCTGATTACTATGGCAATTTTAAGTATAGGGAAGAAGTCCAAGGAAAGGAGGAAATACTGTCAGAAGCACAGAACTGTATTTAAAATATAATAGAGACTCCTCCTTGTAGATCTCCATTACAAGTCATCTGAGGGCATCCGTCATTGCCAAAATCCTAAGGGCTCTCAGACTCACGAGACCAATGAAATGTCCACATCAGTTCCTGTGGCACACATGTCAAGTGCTCTCAGCATATGTGCAGTGGATGGTACATGCCTGGAAAACACGGAGCCATCCACATTATCTCTAATTGCATACTATGCGCTTCGAAAACTACCCACAAAAATATCACACTGGAAATTACAAAAGAACAGCCCTCATTATCCTTATTATCTCTCTCTTATGGAATTAAAGAAATAACAGTGTGCACAGTAATTTACAATTTTTCTTAGCATTATAAACACAGCTAAAACAAACTTCATTGCAACAAGGCAAGTTCAAGAAACAAAGGCAATAGACCAACTCTCAGGTACTCACATTTTAACTCTGCCTTTTAGAGTGGTACTTAAAAGAGGATGCTTTGGACATGCTGAACCTATATTTGAAAAAGTGTGTCATCTTGAGCAGGTAACCAACCTCCTAAGCCTCGGATAGCTCCCTGTAAAATTTGTACAATACCAGTACACATCAATGAACGACATGAAAGAGTATGGCGAAACTCCTAACATATGCTAAGCACATGATAAGCAATAGATGTCAGCTGTTCCGATTGTTTTCTCATCATCCTTAATAGCACTTCAGTACATCTTTGTTGGGCTGGCTTGATAGTTAATGCCTTTCAGGAGGAATGAAACACTGGTGTGAGGCAATCTAATTTCATGCCAAAGGTGTATTCTTTGAAAAGGTCTCATAATTTGAAACTGACATAATTCAAGATTAATTTTTCCATTGTAACAAATAGAAAGTAACTGGAAGTGAATTCTCAAGGCACTTAAATCTGTAATGACTGTAGCCACAGGGTTAATTCTGAGGCCCATGTCACCACAGCTTTTTTCCACTTTATTTGTCTTGTTACGTAAGACAGTTCTGCAAACTCGAAATGTGGTTAGATTAGAGATGCTTTTTGTTTTCTTAGTATGAGCTCCAAATTTTTTCCAAGTACCCAGTCCTTAGTAGCATGGTGAATCATGACCTTCATGACACTCAAAAAGCCTAACTTCTTTCCAGAGCTACTACTTTTTACATGGGCAACCTTATGGCTAGAAAATGACTAATCCCTCGACTTTGTTAAAAATGAATTAAAGTTTCAGAAAGAGTAAATGCTAAAATAATAGCCTAATATTGTGCCAAATCCTTTATAACTTTTGATATTTGTAAACAATGGCTTGAATCACCTAATTTTGAAAATACTATCTATACTTCCCTTTACTGGCCAAAATGGCACCAATTTATGCTAACAGTAACATGCTTTTTATAATCTTTTCTGCAGCAAGTTTTAAAATAATTTAATGAGTGACAGTTTTTAAAAATCTGTTCAAAATATTCATTTATTTCAAACTTTATACCCAGAGTATAATTTATTTAAAATATGTATTCAATTTTTTAAATAAAAAGTGTCTATATTTGTCAGGTTCCAGTCACTGAATTATCTGAGACCACTATTGAAAATTAAAGTTTTATTAGGTCATAGTTCTGGAGTTTCTAGGATTAAGAGGCCCAGTTGCTTTTGGCCACTGTTGAGTAGCCTAATGGTAGAGGTAACAAGTGTACTGAGCAAACTGTTCTCATCACAGATCCAGAAAGTAAGCGCTAAGGACTGGATGGACTTACACAATTTTTTTGAAGGCACACCTTTAATGACCTTGAGACCACGGGCTCCATATTTTAGTCTTTTTTTTTTTTTTTTTTAACTATTTTCTTTTTTGGTACTGGGAACGGAACTCAGAGTCTCATGCTGGCCTGCTGGCCAGGCAGGCACTGAGCCACTGAGCTACAACCACGCCCCGGGGCCCACCTTTTAAAGGAATGCAGAACCTGTCTGCATTTCCCCTCCAAGTACCAGGTACCTTTGAGGATCACTCATCCAAATGCAGACTCTGATGGCTCCACCAGGCCCTCTTAGTAGTATGGCAACAGAACTCTGTCACGTATATAGGTCCCGATAGTCTTCCTTGCCTTTAGTTGGTTCTGGTAAAGTCCTCAAACATTCTTTTACCATGTTAATGTGCCAGGAGCTTTGATAAATGTGGCTATTGTCCAAGTTAGGTTAAGAATAGAAGCATCATTGCATGAAGCTTTTTAGCCTATGAATTTTCACAAGGAGAAATAGTTGAAATACCTTTCTACTTTGCTATTGATATGCAAGCGTTTCTGTGAAACTTCCTTTTTGTGACTGAGTTCCATAGCTCTTTACACAACAGAATTAATGCACATAATTTATACTAAATGTTCTTTCCACAGTCAGTGATAGATGACCTCTTGACATAAGAATTTTGGGGGATTCCTGTTGCCTAAAAATCTAACAACGTACAGTAGACTGTCTCCTGAGATTCACTGGAGGTAGTGGTTTTGAAATAAGGTAGGATTTCACATGATGTTATATTTTAGCTCTAAAAATGTCTTGTGTGTTTGCAAGGTGATTGGATATGAGGTTCTATAGTATGAATTGTTGTTAAGGGGCAAGTCACTAGGGGTGTGATTGGATCGATCTATTCTTGTCCCCAGATTATTTTTCTGGCTGCAGTGTTTTGAGCATGTTTTTCTCCACCATGACCCTCTGCCAGCTGGTTTCTGCCTTGGAGCCTGCTAACCATGAACTGAAACTGTGAGCCAAAATAAATCTCTCCTCTTTTAAATCATAAGGGTCTGATATTTTGTCCCAGGAACAAAGTTACTAAGACAGATGATTACCCACATGTTTCAGTGAATCAAAATGCAGCAACAAGACAGGTCTGTTTACCTAAAATTTGCAACCTTCTACAAACTTTCCAGTTCATTGGTAAATCTGTTTAAATTATAGTGCCAGGGCCAGGCGTGGTAGTGCACACCTGCAAGCATTCAGGAGGCCAAGGCTCAAGTGCTGTCTCAAAAACACAAAAATAAATAAGTAATAGTACCCAAAGTTTAAAATTGGACCATTTACAGATTTCATTGAGTTGTGGGATTCCCATTCTTGTCTCTCTTACAATTTTTTTCTTCTATTTTGTGACTCTTTAAATTCCCTATCAGTTCAGCTCTGTCTCTCTACCAGAAGAGCCTTGCCGCATGCTGGCCTTTGATACAAAATGGATTATTCTAGAATGTTCTTTGCTCTTTCTGAACATTCATTTTCATAATTAAAAATTGGTGATAATCTCTCAGAGATTAAAAATTTAATTTTATACTAACCCTCCTGAGTAGTGTAGAAGCCACCCTAATATTGCCTACCTAAACATCTCCAGGAATTTTACCTTGTCATCACCTATCCCTGCCATCTACACTGAGATGAAAAAGTCTCTGCTAAGGACTTATTTAGCTTTAGTGAGCAAGATGGAGTATGCATTGTGGTGCTGCTACCTAACGGGTAATTCGTAATTGTCATTATCTTTAGTCTCAAATTAGCAATTATCAGATAAATGCTTGAGTGTGAGTGTTTGTGTCCACACACATGTATTTATCTAAGACAGGTGCCTCACATTCTCTACACACTAGGTTTTATCATGTTAATTGCCTGGTCAATGTTGAAGTACCATCACAGTAGCTGCTAAATTCCAAGTGTTTGTCTTTAGTTTTCACCTTTCATATTATGCTTATTTTATTTTTGTTATCTTAATTTTCTAAAGACTTCTTTGTGTTTTTGTGGGTGACTGCCAGAATTCTGGGAAGTGGGTGATTTTAAATCTTTTTTTTTTTTTAAATCCACATGCATAATATATTCACAGAAAGAAAAGCTATCTCCAAAGTTGGCATTGTTTTACTTTTCAAGAGCAAGCTCCAGTTGAAAAAAGAAGGATTATTTATTTCTCATGGGCCTGTATTTTGGCTCACTCTCTGGGAAAATCCTCATCCCTTTAGATCAAAACAGTGAACTGCCTCACAGTGAATTAGAATACAATCCACATTTGCCACACTATCACATAGTGATTTCAGAAATCTGGGCTTATTCACATCTGGGGAATGATGGCAAGATGCCCCTCGTTAGAATGGCTTTCAGAACCTACATGGGTGATTTTGATTCCTTATGCCTCATTTTCTATTTTTCTGTTTTGTTCTTTACTCTTACAGAAAACTCTTTTCCCTTCATGATTCACACACACACGCACACACACACACACACACACACACACACACACACACACACAGAGCCAAGTCACAAAAAGGCCAGGGGTGAGGAAGTGAAAGGTCACCTTCACAATGGGTTTTCTAGGATTATTTAGATGTAATGAATAAAATTGCAAATTCTATTGAGGCTTTTAGAACTAATGAAAATTATCAATGTGTTACACAGCTGCATTTCAGTTTTGTTTGTCTGAGCCTGGAACAGAATAGATTTTATAAATAGAACTTAAATGTGACCACAGAGCATGCATACTAATCAGTTCATTTTAAGATATTGTTTTGCAATACTTTTAAGATGCACACATGCTGGGAAAAATTACTTGTCAGAGGAACAATGTGGAGCAATTTCTTACCAAAGTTGCTAATGGAACTACTTTTTTCTTTCTTTCTTTTTTTTCTTTCTCTTTTACTTTTTTCTTTTTTTTTCTTTTCTGTTTTCTTTTTAATATGAAGTATCTACCATTTTCTATCTTTCTTTTTTTACGTAAATGGTAAAATGGAAAAGGCTTAGAAAAAAGAAAGATTTTGCTCCAGGTATTTCTATAGGAGATGTGATTCATTTGTGGGGGAAGTGTCCATTAATTTGAGCAGGTTAAAATAAAGGTAATCAAAATATCTTGGTTACCACATGCTGAGTTGTATCATTTGTTGCACACTTTCTCTGCTCACATAAATATGGAGGGTATTTTTTTTCCCCTGGCTCTAAAGAGATTGGAAGCTTGTGGGGTGGAGTGCTAAGTGGTCCCCCACTGCAAGCATTCTCTATCAGCCACTGATTTTCTCTAAGTAGGCAATCCTATCTGAATAGTTCTAATATCTAGATAAGTCCACTCCTCCATAACAGCATGCCCTCCTGCGGGAATGCATTTGTTTCACTTGTTTGAAGGTAGAAATCTCTGGGTGGGTTTTGATGTGGGATGAAGCACTAAGCCCAGAGCTTCCCTTAAAGGTGAAATCCAGACACTCTCTCAGAAGAGCAAAGGTGACTAAAATGAAAGATTCACTTCCCCAATCATTAGCAAGAATAAATGTGAAATCGTTAGTACTCAAATGCACTTTAAAAGCCAAATGTGGCCTCTGTAAGAGTATAAGTCATCTGTTTCCCACCAGGCCTCAGGAAGGTGCTCTGAAGATCCAGGCACCATTGGCAACAGTGAACCACAAAGAGTTTCGAGGACTCTGTCATGCTAGAGAAAGGGAGACCAGCAATGACCTGAAAAATTAAAATTCATGGTAATCTGAGCCATCAAAATGTTAAAGGGTCTTCACCACCCAAAATCTGATTAAGCTATCAACAAAGGGAAAAATAGTTCCCCTCCAAAACAAACCAGCAAACAATTACTGCTTGCCCACCATAATGTACTATGGTTCTTTACAAAACTCTACTGGGCAAGCCATTGTGTTGTCCCAGAGATGGGCAATTAAAGCTCCTGCATCAAATCCAGTCCACAGGCTCTTTGTTTAGAGCTTAGGAGCAAAGAATGGTTTTTATTTCTATAAAACTTTGAAGTAGAAGGAAGCAGGGAAGGAAGAAAAGGAATGACAAAGACAAGGATGAAAGGTAGTGTTATGGCATATCCCTGTAATACCAGAACTCGGGAGGCTGAAACAAGAGAATTGCAAGTTTGAGGCCAGCCTGGGCTATATAGTAAATTCATCATGGCCAAGGCTATATATGAAGACCTTGTCACAAACTATAAATCAGAACAAAAAATAAGCCACAAAAAAGAAAAAAAAAAAAAAAAAAAAAAAAAAAAAAAAAAAAAAAAAAAAAAAAAAAAAAAAAAAAAAAAAAAAAAAAAAAAAAAAAAAAAAAAAAAAAAAAAA